>CM027853.1:23452673-23515361 GCA_016097595.1 Eucalyptus pumila | reverse complement strand
GGGGTGGATGATTGGATTCTATGGTTTCACCATTATCAAGTTTCCATTTGTAATGATGATCTAAAACAAATATTTCTTTTGGTTCAAGGAATTGTTCTTCTAACCAATCAAAGAAGAATATATGGACTTCATATTCGTATATGTAGTCGTAATATTTTTGTTTGACGTCTTTTGCTTTGTCGCAAAGGTTTTGAAGAACCATTCTCTGATTTGTTTGTTGTCTTCAGAATTAAATTCTTTATTAAGAAAAGTTTTGTTTGGTTCAAAATGTTTTCTAAAACATTAAGCTCAGCATCTATCATTTGAGAATAAGTAGGAGAATGATGAGGGAATCTGTACTTTCTAGGACTGGTTCGGCTGGTTTTGTTGATAAACCGCTGGCCGGAAATCCCCGATCTATTATCTAAACCACTAATTTCTAGTTCGGGAGGTGTCTCTTGATTACTTCTACTGGTGGAAGGAGGTAAAGGTGTTGTATCATGTGTGGGAGTATCTCTATGTATACTAGGAGGAGGAGTGTTTACTGTCGTACTAGGAGGAATGGTGATTATAGGAGGAAGATTAGGGTTAAGATCTATGGACCTCGTATAAGAATTATGAAAAGAAGGACTAGATCTTGAATCGAAAGATCTTCTAGAAATCTAATGGTCACTCTTCCTTCTGGATGTTGAATGACATTAGTCGGATCTGTATTTTGAACAACTTGTTGGGGAATTTGGTTTTCTAATTCCCATTGTTCTGTAAAGTAACTTGGTTCCAATTAATAGACCTAGGAATTGTTGTATTAGCTCTAGAAATGTCAGTTTGGAGGAGAAGTGTTTCTCCTCGAGGACTACGTTTGAAAGCATTTTCTCCAAAGGCGGAGGACATGGCTTTATAATGAATTCTATAAACAAGGGCTAAAGGAATAGAACCATCTGCTACTTTATAATTATGTGTTTTGATTTGGAGTGTTAGGGCTCTAAGAATGTTCTTATCTTTGAGGAAACGGAGAAATTGGGATAACAGTCAAAATGTATAGGTCCTTTGCGCGACTTGTCTCTACAGTACCAAGAATCGATTCATCATAGTTTAAAAGACGTGAATCACGTAAGACTAAGAGAATGGAAGTATTAAGGCCTTCTTTAGTAAGAGGTTTGACTCCTACTTGGACTAGTCCTATATGAATGTAGTTGTATTTTTGTTTATGCTTTAGAATGGACTCTTTGTTCAAAAGATGTATTTTTTCATAAGAATTAGAAAGAGGAACATCTCTTTCTTCAGTAGTTATGACATAGTCTGATTTTTTGAAAAACTTCAATTTTGATTGCCTGTATATTTCCTTAAGCTGTATTTTAGGAATTTCCCAATTCTCTATAGATTTGTTTAAATCTTCTATCCTTACTTCTTCTCTATGTATAGGACTTGGATCTGAGTCCATTTGTGATAGAGAACTAGAGGAAGATGTAGATCTTCTATGTAAACTCATACTTAAGATCGGAACTATTCCTTCTTCAGAACCGTTACAGAGCTAAACCAACGGTCTAACAGCCACTCAGGGACTTACGGCCTGGACCACTCTGTACGGTCTAACCCCTTTATGGTATCAGAGCCAAGTAGGAAAGTATAGATAGTCTTTGTAAGAACATACACAGAGATCGAGAGCCATTCGTTGGCGTCCTTCTTGTTTCTACAGAGTGGTCCAGGCCGTAAGTCCCTGAGTGGCTGTTAGACCGTTGGTTTAGCTCTGTAACGGTTCTGAAGAAGGAATAGTTCCGATCTTAAGTATGAGTTTACATAGAAGATCTACATCTTCCTCTAGTTCTCTATCACAAATGGACTCAGATCCAAGTCCTATACATAGAGAAGAAGTAAGGATAGAAGATTTAAACAAATCTATAGAGAATTGGGAAATTCCTAAAATACAGCTTAAGGAAATATACAGGCAATCAAAATTGAAGTTTTTCAAAAAATCAGACTATGTCATAACTACTGAAGAAAGAGATGTTCCTCTTTCTAATTCTTATGAAAAAATACATCTTTTGAACAAAGAGTCCATTCTAAAGCATAAACAAAAATACAACTACATTCATATAGGACTAGTCCAAGTAGGAGTCAAACCTCTTACTAAAGAAGGCCTTAATACTTCCATTCTCTTAGTCTTACGTGATTCACGTCTTTTAAACTATGATGAATCGATTCTTGGTACTGTAGAGACAAGTCTCTGCAAAGGACCTATACATTTTGATTGTTATCCCAATTTCTCCGTTTCCCTCAAAGATAAGAACATTCTTAGAGCCCTAACACTCCAAATCAAAACACATAATTATAAAGTAGCATATGGTTCTATTCCTTTAGCCCTTGTTTATAGAATTCATTATAAAGTCATGTCCTCCGCCTTTGGAGAAAATGCTTTCAAACGTAGTCCTCGAGGAGAAACACTTCTCCTCCAAACTGACATTTCTAGAGCTAATACAACAATTCCTAGGTCTATTAATTGGAACCAAGTTACTTTACCAGAACAATGGGAATTAGAAAACCAAATTCCCAACAAGTTGTTCAAAATACAGATCCGACTAATGTCATTCAACATCCGAAGGAAGAGTGACCATTAGATTTCCTAGAAGATCTTTCGATTCAAGATCTAGTCCTTCTTTTCATAATTCTTATACGAGGTCCATAGATCTTAACCCTAATCTTCCTCCTATAATCACCATTCCTCCTAGTACGCACAGAAACACTCCTCCTCCTAGTATACATAGAGATACTCCCACACATGATACAACACCTTTACCTCCTTCCACCAGTAGAAGTAATCAAGAGACATCTCCTGAACCAGAAATTAGTAGTTTAGATAATAGATCAGGGATTTCCAGCCAGCTTTATCAACAAAACCAGCCTGAACCAAATCCTAGAAAGTACAGATTCCCCTCATCATTCTCCTACTTATTCTCAAATGATAGATGCTGAGCTTAATGTTTTAGAAAAACATTTTGAACCAAACAAAACTTTTCTTAATAAAGAATTTAATTCAAGACAACAAACAAATCGAGAATGGTTCTTCAAAACCTTTGCCGACAAAGCAAAAGACGTCAAACAAAAATATTACGACTACATATACGAATATGAAGTCCATATATTCTTCTTTGATTGGTTAGAAGAACAATTCCTTGAACCAAAAGAAATATTTGTTTTAGATCATCATTACAAATGGAAACTTGATAATGGTGAAACCATAGAATCCAATCATCCACCCCTTAGAGAATAAAAATTCAGCATGGAGATAGCGAGGTTACAGCCACTCCCTTTAGGCTTCCGACAAAGGAGACTCTCTATACACCCACAAAGTTATTGAACAAAACAATTTTACTAATCAACATTTAGTAACCTTAGGAAAACAGTTGAATAGGATAGAATCCACCATCCGGAATCCTACTCGATCATTACACCTCAAGTTGAGACACTCAAAAACCCCATTTTTAAAGCCTTTGAATTTCCAAAAATCTTAGCCCATAATTTGCCAAGGCAATAGAACAAAAGAAAAAACTCTTAGGAAAATCAAAGTTAGAACCGATCCTATACTTGACACTCCTAAATTCCAGAATCTTATCATTAAAGACACTCCCGACCAACCTACTATTAGTGCCCGACCAAACACTCGGGTATTCGATAATGAGTCAGTCAATGAGATTAACAGACTCAATTGGAGACAACCTCAAAAGCTTTATTATAGTAGAGCTACCCCACCAGACATTGCCCAAGAAGAATCAGCTCAAAAAATACATAATAAATACTCTCCTGACGCCATCTATGAATGGAACATTGATGGTGTTGCAGAAACCAATATTATGAACATTCTTAATAACATGGTAATGCTTGCTAATGCCTACAAAACACAGCAAGATGTTTCAGACCATGCTGTTGCTAATCTTTTAGTAGCCGGATTCACTCGGACAACTAAAAGGTTGGTGGGATAACAACCCGACAGATGAACAAAAGACACAAATTTTAACTCGCTTATAAGGTAGATGATTTTGGTCAACGCATGGATGATGATCAAGGACGTCTCATCCCAGATGCGGTCAATACCCTCATCTATTCCATCTCACAACACTTTATAGGAGATCCTTCACATATTAGGGATAGAAACCAAGATCTCCTTTCCAATATGCATTGCAAATCATAGGAAGATTTAGAGAATACAAAGAGCTTTTCTTTCAAAGGGTTCTTATTAGACCCGACAGCAATCAACCCTTTTGGAAAGAAAAATTCTTAGCAGGTTTACCTCGATTATAGGAGACCAAGTCGAGATAAAATTAGAGAAGAATACAGCGTCAAATTCCTTATGATATCCTTTCTTATGGAGAAATAGTCTCTTATGTTTATAGACAAGGAACACAAATGTGTAACACTATCAAATTACAAAGACAACTCAAGGAAGAACAATCCCTCACTAATAGAAGTCTAGGAGATTTCTGTGCCCAATATGACCCTTCTTATAATGAAAAAAACAAAAACAAAATGTAGGGGGACTTGTCCTCCCGAGAAAGAAACAAAGAAACATCGCAACAAACCCCAACCCCGTAGGAATAATCAAAGACACCAGAATAACCAAAATAGGACCCACACTGATAAGAAAAATTTCAAAGATATTAAGTGCTACTCTTGTGGTAGAAAAGGTCATATTTCAAAATACTCTTAACCAGTTAAATAACATCTTCATAGAAAATGATGATACTTCTTCTGATGAATTTCTTGAGGAAGAAGGTCTTCAGATCAATGAAATAGATTCCTCTTCAGATTCCGAATATGAAGACGCTTCTCCGTAAAAAAACCCATTCCCGAAGTAAACGTCTTAACAAAAGAAGAAGAGTTACTTCTCAAAGACCGCCGATTAATACTTGACCCCGAAGCCAAAAAAGAATACCTAGATAGACTACACTCTTCTATGAATATTACTTCCAAGCCTAATACATCCTACAATCTTAAAGACATTTTGAATAGAAACAAAAAACCACAGTCTAGACCTATAAATATTAATGACCTCCAAAACGAAATAAAACAACAAAAGTTAGAAATACAAGCTTTGAAAGAGACTCAATTAGAAATGAAACAGGAAATTTCTGATATAAAGTCTCTTGTTATAAAAGGAAAAACAAAACCAGATGATCAAAATGAAATCACTAGTATCCCGCACACCTCTCGATCCAGCCTTTCTTATGTTGCTAACAGAAATAACATCTAGAAAATGGATAATAAATATTAAGATAAAAATCAATAATGAGTATATTATTGAAACAACAGCACTCTTTGATACAGAGCCGACCTCAATTGTATCAAAGAAGGCCTTGTTCCAACAAGATACTTTGACAAAACCTCTCCAATCCTTAAAATCAGCCTCGGAGACAAACCGAATATACAATACAAGTTACCCGAAGCCCTAATAATAAAAGATCAAATGTCTTACAAAACATCTTTTCTTTTAGTTAAAAACATGAGGCAACAAAGGTTATCCTTGGAACACCTTTTATACAACTAATCCAACCCTTTACTGTTACTAATGAAGGTATAGAAACTCATGCTTTAAATAAAAAAATCACCTTCAATTTCATAACAAAACCACAGAAAAGAAGTCTTAATATTTTACAAGAACATTCCATTTCAGAAATAAATTGCCTTATAAAAGACAAAGAAAACCAACTTGAATTTTTAAAAGAAGATTTAGAATTCAAAAGGATAGAAGAAAATCTTTTGAAACCAAAAATTATAGAGAAAATTGCTTCCTTACAAAAATACATAGAGAAAACCATATGCTCTACCCTACCCAATGCCTTTTGGGAAAGAAAAAGCATATTGTAGACCTACCTTATGAACATGATTTTTCTGAAAACAAAATTCCTACCAAAGCCCGCCCAACACAAATGAACCAAGAAGTCTTAAAATTTTGTCAAGAAGAAATACAAGATCTTTTAGATAAAAAACTCATAAGAAAAAGTCAATCACCTTGGAGTTGTTCTGCTTTCTATGTCAATAAAAATGCTGAATTAGAAAGAGGAGTTCCTAGGTTAGTTATTAATTATAAACCTCTTAATACAGCCCTTAGATGGATAAGATACCCTATACCTAATAAAAAAGATTTACTAAACAGACTTTGTAGATCAAAAATATTTTCTAAATTTGACATGAAATCAGGATTTTGGCAAATATAAGTCAGTGAAAAAGATAAATACAAGACAGCCTTTACTGTACCTTTTGGCCAATATGAATGGAATGTTATGCCATTCGGCCTCAAAAATGCCCCTTCAGAATTCCAAAGAATTATGAACGAGATCTTCAATCCCTATTCAGAATACATCATAGTTTATATAGATGATGTTTTAGTTTTCTCTTCCAATATAGAACAGCATTTCAAACATTTATCTACTTTCATAAAAATAATCATACAAAACGGTCTGGTAGTCTCTCCTACTAAAATTGCACTCTTCAAAACCAAGATTAGATTTTTAGGTCATTACATCCATTTAAGCACCATCACTCCCATAGAAAGATCAATCTCTTTTACTGATAAATTCCCAGATGAGATTAAAGACAAAACTCAATTACAAAGATTTTTGGGTAGTCTCAACTATATTTTAGATTTCTTTCCCAACATAAATATCCTTTGTAAACCTTTACACCAAAGGTTACGTAAGGATCCTCCACCCCGACCTCTGTCCATACGTAGACATTGTCAAACAAATAAAAATGCATGTAAAAGATATACCATGCTTACACCTTGCCGACCCTTCCACTTTCAAAATAGTTGAAACAGATGCCTCGAATTAGGATATGGTGGTATTCTCAAACAGGTCAATAACAACAAAGAACAAGTTGTTCAGTTCATTTCAAAACATTGGAATTCCACTCAACAAAATTATTCGACAATCAAAAAAGAAATACTTGCTATAGTTTTGTCTATATCAAAATTCCAAGGAGACTTATTAAATCAAAATTCCTCTTGAGGATTGATTGCAAATCAGCCAAAGATGTTTTACAAAAAGATGTTTTAAACATTGCATCAAAACAGATTTTTGCCGATGGCAAGCCATACTCTCGCATTCGATTTTGACATTGAATTTATAAATGGTTCTTCAAATTCATTACCTGATTTTCTCACAAGAGAATTTTTACGGGGATACCAATATGCCAAGATCCAAAAAAGACAAAGATAAAGGCAAAGGCAAAGCCACCGCCGAACCCTCCAATACACCACCAAAGCCAAAAGGCTTAACATCCGTCAAGACATGGCTCCAAATGGCAAAAACAACCAAACATTCTTACAGCAAACACCTTCGACAACAGAACCCATATCATTTGAACCCATGCTAGCCCTTAATCGTTAACCAACATACTACCAAAAGAAACAATATTGCTACTTGCCCAATCTTTACAAAACGTAAAGAAAGAGCCATCCAAAGCCATAGAGGTAAGTAACAATCATTCCCCGCTTGCTACACAAAAACAAGCGGAATACAAAAGAATTTCGAATGAGGTGGTTATTAAGCCTCGTGCAACCCCTCCTTCTCAAAGATCAAAATTTTTCCCCAAAACATCTTTTCAAAAAATATTGACTGGAAGATGGATTCTTCGATAAAGATCAAATCAAATTTGCAGAAAACATATTTCCAAAAAATTGGCTTTTCAAACCTCAGAATACAAGAGAAGAAGGTGATAAGCTTTTACATATAAAGTGAAATGAGTTTCCACCATTCCAATTCATTTGTTATGCTTTGAAACTGTGGCTCCTTCATATATTTTCCTTTTCTTGTGCCTGTCATTCGGAGATGTTGTTTCTCTTCATTTTATGCCACTGTTGTTATTTCTTGAATGAGTTATAGGTACTTGATACTCTCTCTCTCTCTCTCTCTCTCTCTCTCTCTCTCTCTCTCTCTCTCTCTCTCCCTCCCTCCCTCCCTCCCTCCCTCCCTCTCTCTCCATGGAATCATTTTGGACAAAATCATGCTTTCCACATAATATGAATATGGCACTATATCTTTCTACTCATCTAGTCCTTTATCATTTTTACCGTATCTAATGAGTTTGAATTCTTGATAGAAGGAGCGGGTTCTTAAACTTTATCGAATGTGGTTGGTTTAGTGGTTTTACTTTTATTATTGAACTGTCAAGCATGAGTTGCTTAACATCTTGATAATAGTTTAACAAATGTTTGATTTCTTTGACATAATGAATATAGTTGAAGATCCTATTTCATGACATATATGTTTTACCACTTTGAACTATTAGGCTGCTTTTAATGCTCAGTATAATCGTATATGTTTATTTATTTGCGTTACTCATGCTTTGTCTTTCTCTATCTTTCTCATCCGTGTAGGTCAATAGGTCACTCTCAGCTCCAGATAACTCTCCTATTTCAAAGGGATCGAATGAATCACGTGGTTCGGAAAAGCTTGACATTCCTAATCAAGGACCAAGAGATCAACTATATGCATCACTTAAGGCAGTAGTCCACGTAAGTTAACTTTCTATTGAGTTTTTTAACATATAGATATACAGTGCGAGTTTTAAATTGTCCTTTGAAACTTTGTGATGTAGTCCATGACATTAACTCAATTATACAATTATATAGAATGGTTTACATTAGTAACAATGATAGTGGATGTAATGTAAATTAACTTTTTCATAAGTCTTTTTGGATACAAGTAGTAGATGTAATTGTTTTGTGATATTTCAAGAGATAGACCACGACATAAACGCAATTTTACAGTTATAGAGTATGGTTTTTTCCAATTCACTTCTAAGAGGTTCAACACTTAGCTTTCAAATGCTAATATCTTCATGAAAAGATTGGTAGAACACATGAGATAGAATGATCCACAAAATACACTGCAAGGCACTCTAAATTTCTTCATCTTGATTCTGGAAGCATATTTGATAAGCTTGATATAGTTGTGAAGGACACTCCAAAGCTTCATTTGTAAAAAGCTATAGCTACACAAGTTATGTATGAATAGAATACATATATTCCCAATTCTTTGATTTAGACAATAATTCAGAATTGTCCACGCCTTAATGATAAGATATACTAGCATTGATAATTTTTTATTGCAGAAAGTTGTATCTCAGTTGAGAAGAAGTATTTTAGATCATTTGCTCAACAAGGATCCAATATCTTATCCATTATCTCAAGATAACATGGGGATAAATGTCTCAACCTATAAGGTAACATTATTTCAATAATTTCTTTGTACATTGTTCGCATATGCATTCTTGGAGATTTGAAACAAACATTTCTTGAGTTCAAGTGCATGGTGATCAATAATCAATATATCATATTTTACTCATATTAATGCACACTTTTTATTTGTAAGAATTTGTAACCAATGCTCACAACAAATGACAAATGAGTATATCCTAAACACAGACAAATCCGTCTTCATCGGAGAAAGCAAGAACTCGAGGCAAAAGCACACTAGTAGGGGAAGAGACAGTATCTTTCTTTCTCCCTCCGGATTGTCTAATTGGCACAAAATTGGACAAGGTGGTTGCTTGAACTTTTTCTTTATGTTTTTGCGTAAATGCATATAAATATCTCAATCTATATATCTAATTGTCTAACTATTTTCATTTTTATGATGCGATTATTGATTGCAGAGCATTCAACTTCGGTCTTCATTTGAAGAGAGGCTGCAAGGTTGGCATATTGCATGCAAACAACGAGTAGATGGAAAATTAGACATGGTAATTATATATTAATAAAAAATTCATTGTTACTACTTTCCTTAATGAATTGATGATTAAAAAGAAGTAACGTGTATTTGATTAATTTATATGTTATCCAAAAGGATTAATAAAAAAGTTAGCTTTTACGTTATTGTGCATTTTATTATTGAGTGTATTGAAATCTTTTCACTACCTCTTATGAGTAATAGCTTTGCACACGACTATCTTGAAATTTCTGATGGTAATCAAGATATCTTCAATCTATTATCTTTGTAGAGCTATCGTCATGGACAATTAAATAGATTGTTCCGCTCAACTGTCGAGGTTGTCCAAAAGATATAAATGGAAGCAAGTGACAGATAAGAAGACGCCAAGGAGTAATTTTCTACAGGTGAGTTACAAAAACCCTAAATAAATAAAATCCAAAATAAAGTTATATTTACTTAATGCTTAGGGTGTGATTTCATTTGGGGGACAATTTAGGAGCAAGGTCTTGCCACTACATCGAAAGGTTTTTTGAAGAGAACGAGATCTTCCGATAAGAAAGAAAAATTCCTCCAACCAAGTCATTAAAGATCTCTAGTGCAAAGAAAACTACTGTCGAGCCTATTTCGGAGGAATTGGACAACAACCTAAAGAACATCTGTAGTAGCAGTTCGGAGCGCGCGGCGTGCGCGGGTGGTGCGGACGGCGGCCCGGCGGCGTGCGGCGACTTGCTCTTGCGCGGCTTCTTCTTTTGCTCCTGGTTCGGTTCGCAAAAAGAAGAACGAAGAAGGAGAAGAAGAAGGTAACGTGGGGGAGGAGGCAAGAAGAGAGAGAAGATATAAGGTTGAATGCTCAAAGGGAGAGAGAGAAAGAGAGAGTTGGCGTGGGGAGGGGGTGTTTCGCACGAGGGGGAAAAGGAGAGAAGGAGAGAGAGAGAGAGAGAAGGAAAGAGAAACTTGTGGGAAAGTTAGGTGTTTGGTCAAATGGGGTAAAAAGAAATGGGAATCAAATCAAAAGAAAATAATTCCCTCAAATAGAAAATTCTTAATTCATTTTTTTTTCTTTTGAATAAGCTCGATGATTCCCAAAAGAAATTTCAGATTATAGCACTCGGTTCCCGCTTGCATTTATGCATCCATTTTCCCTCTTTAATTTCTCTCAAATGACTCTCATAAAATCAATTGATGTGTCACTTATCAAATTGATTATTTTCCTCATCCAAGTATTCCCTCATGCTTCTCAATTTCACAATCTCCGGCTTCAACTGAACGAAAACGGCCATATCTATCCAGTCAAAATTAAAACCTGAAAATCTGGATGTCACGGCATAAATATAAACATGAGTTCCTTATATCTGCTTATTTATTTGATTGTCTTTATGGAAAGCGAAGATTGGAAGAAATATTTGAAGTTCAGCAGTGATACCGAGGATGATGCATTTAGCGGTAAAAAGACTCAGTGAAAGTATCCGACAGCCAACTCAAGCATCCATAGTTGAAGAGAAGAGCCTAAAATGATATCCACAAGTTCATATGTTTCTTTTCGAAAATCTGATTTGATTTCAACTTAGAAATCCAAGAGAGCATACTGAGTTTATTTTCGTTCATTTCATCTGAATCGCTGGGCGATTTCGAAACTTTTGTCGTTTGAACTATGAAACCTCAAGCCTTTTCTGTTTTGGGTCGAACATCAAGGCTTGTTTGCCTGCCGGGAATGGAGAAAGTGGAATGGTACTCGAGCCTTTATTTTCTTTACTTTTTTGTTACTGGTGACCTTTAATAGGTATTGAGAAAATTTGTTATTTACTTTTTGTGATCCCACATTTTAGACCCAAATTTTATCTTAAAGTTACGACTATTCGACATAAGTTTTTTCCACGCTTCGTACCCTTTCGTGACAACCGCCCATTTGGTGACCGTTCGTGATGGGAGACGGGATGAAGGAGCCACAGTTTCAAAGCATAACAAATGAATTGGAATGGTGGAAACTCATTTCACTTTATATGTAAAAGCTTATCACCTTCTTCTCTTGTTCAATTTGGAAAGTTGTTCATTCTCTAAAGTACAACTATTTAGAGAATGAACAACTTTCCAAATTGAACAAGAGAAGAAGGTGATAAGCTTTTACATATAAAGTGAAATGAGTTTCCACCATTCCAATTCATTTGTTATGCTTTGAAACTATGGCTCCTTCATATATTTTCCCTTTTCTTGTGCCTGTCATTCTGGAGATGTTGTTTCTCTTCATTTTATGCCACTGTTGTTATTTCTTGAATGAGTTATAGGTACTTGATACTCTCTCTCTCTCTCTCTCTCTCTCTCTCTCTCTCTCTCTCTCTCTCTCTCTCTCCTCTCCCTCCCTCCCTCCCTCCCTCTCTCTCCATGGAATCATTTTGGACAAAATCATGCTTTCCACATAATAAGTTTTTTCCACGCTTCGTACCCTTTCGTGACAACCGCCCATTTGGTGACCGTTCGTGATGGGAGACGGGATGAAGGAGCCACAGTTTCAAAGCATAACAAATGAATTGGAAGGTTGGAAACTCATTTCACTTTATATGTAAAAGCTTATCACCTTCTTCTCTTGTTCAATTTGGAAAGTTGTTCATTCTCTAAAAGCTTATCACCTTCTTCTCTTGTTCAATTTGGAAAGTTGTTCATTCTCTAAATTATAACTATTTAGAGAATGAACAACTTTCCAAATTGAACTAGAGAAGAAGGTGAAAAGCTTTTACATATAAAGTGAAATGAGTTTCCACCATTCCAATTCATTTGTTATGCTTTGAAACTGTGGCTCCTTCATATATTTTCCCTTTTCTTGTGCCTGTCATTCTGGAGATGTTGTTTCTCTTCATTTTATGCCACTGTTGTTATTTCTTGAATGAGTTATAGGTACTTGATACTCTCTCTCTCTCTCTCTCTCTCTCTCTCTCTCTCTCTCTCTCTCTCTCTCTCTCTCTCTCTCTCCTCTCTCCTCCCTCCCTCCCTCCTCCCTCCCTCCCTCTCCATGGAATCATTTTTGACAAAATCATGCTTTCCACATAATATGAATATGGCACTATATCTTTCTACTCATCTAGTACTTTATCATTTTTACCGTATCTAATGAGTTTGAATTCTTGATAGAAGGAGCGGGTTCTTAAACTTTATCGAATGTGGTTGGTTTAGTGGTTTTACTTTTATTATTGAACTGTCAAGCATGAGTTGCTTAACATCTTGATAATAGTTTAACAAATGTTTGATTTCTTTGACATAATGAATATAGTTGAAGATCCTATTTCATGACATATATGTTTTACCACTTTGAACTGTTAGGCTGCTTTTAATGCTCAGTATAATCGTATATGTTTATTTATTTGCTTTACTCATGCTTTGTCTTTCTCTATCTTTCTCATCCGTGTAGGTCAATAGGTCACTCTCAGCTCCAGATAACTCTCCTATTTCAAAGGGATCGAATGAATCACGTGGTTCGGAAAAGCTTGACATTCCTAATCAAGGACCAAGAGATCAACTATATGCATCACTTAAGGCAGTAGTCCACGTAAGTTAACTTTCTATTGAGTTTTTTAACATATAGATATACAGTGCGAGTTTTAAATTGTCCTTTGAAACTTTGTGATGTAGTCCATGACATTAACTCAATTATACAATTATATAGAATGGTTTACATTAGTAACAATGATAGTGGATGTAATGTAAATTAACTTTTTCATAAGTCTTTTTGGATACAAGTAGTAGATGTAATTGTTTTGTGATATTTCGGGAGATAGACCACGACATAAACGCAATTTTACAGTTATAGAGTATGGTTTTTTCCAATTCACTTCTAAGAGGTTCAACACTTAGCTTTCAAATGCCAATATCTTCATGAAAAGATTGATAGAACACATGAGATAGAATGATTCACAAAATACACTGCAAGGCACTCAAAATTTCTTCATCTTGATTCTGGAAGCATATTTGATAAGCTTGATATAGTTGTGAAGGACACTCCAAAGCTTCATTTGTAAAAAGTTATAGCTACACAAGTTATGTATGAATAGAATACATATATTCCCAATTCTTTGATTTAGACAATAATTCAGAATTGTCCATGCCTTAATGATAAGATATACTAGCATTGATAATTTTTTTTGCAGAAAGTTGTATCTCAGTTGAGAAGAAGTATTTTAGATCATTTGCTCAACAAGGATCCAATATCTTATCCATTATCTCAAGATAACATGGGGATAAATGTCTCAACCTATAAGGTAACATTATTTCAATAATTTCTTTGTACATTGTTCGCATATGCATTCTTGGAGATTTGAAACAAACATTTCTTGAGTTCAAGTGCATGGTGATCAATAATCAATATATCATATTTTACTCATATTAATGCACACTTTTTATTTGTAAGAATTTGTAACCAATGCTCACAACAAATGACAAATGAGTATATCCTAAACACAGACAAATCCGTCTTCATCGGAGAAAGCAAGAACTCGAGGCAAAAGCACACTAGTAGGGGAAGAGACAGTATCTTTCTTTCTCCCTCCGGATTGTCTAATTGGCACAGAATTGGACAAGGTGGTTGCTTGAACTTTTTCTTTATGTTTTTGCGTAAATGCATATAAATATCTCAATCTATATATCTAATTGTCTAACTATTTTCATTTTTATGATGCGATTATTGATTGCAGAGCATTCAACTTCGGTCTTCATTTGAAGAGAGGCTGCAAGGTTGGCATATTGCATGCAAACAACGAGTAGATGGAAAATTAGACATGGTAATTATATATTAATAAAAAATTCATTGTTACTACTTTCCTAAATGAATTGATGATTAAAAAGAAGTAACGTGTATTTGATTAATTTATATGTTATCCAAAAGGATTAATAAAAAAGTTAGCTTTTACGTTATTGTGCATTTTATTATTGAGTGTATTGAAATCTTTTCACTACCTCTTATGAGTAATAGCTTTGCACACGACTATCTTGAAATTTCTGATGGTAATCAAGATATCTTCAATCTATTATCTTTGTAGAGCTATCGTCATGGACAATTAAATAGATTGTTCCGCTCAACTGTCGAGGTTGTCCAAGTATATAATGGAAGCAAGACAGATAAGAAGACGCCAAGGAGTAATTTTCTACAGGTGAGTTACAAAAACCCTAAATAAATAAAATGCAAAACAAAGTTATATTTACTTAATTCTTAGGGTGTGATTTCATTTGGGCGACAATTTAGGAGCAAGGTCTTGCCACTACAGCGAAAGGTTTTTTGAAGAGAACGAGATCTTCCGATAAGAAAGAAAAATTCCTCCAACCAAGTCATTAAAGATCTCTAGTGCAAAGAAAACTACTGTCCAGCCTATTTCGGAGGAATTGGACAACAACCTAAAGAACATCTGTAGTAGCAGTTCGGAGCGCGCGGCGTGCGCGGGTGGTGCGGACGGCGGCCCGGCGGCGTGCGGCGAGCTGCTCTTGCGCGGCTTCTTCTTTTGCTCCTGGTTCGGTTCGCAAAAAGAAGAACGAAGAAGGAGAAGAAGAAGGTAACGTGGGGGAGGAGGCAAGAAGAGAGAGAAGAGATAAGGTTGAATGCTCAAAGGGAGAGAGAAAAGAGAGAGTTGCCGTGGGGAGGGGGTGTTTCGCACGAGGGGGAAAAGGAGAGAAGGAGAGAGAGAGAGAGAGAAGGAAAGAGAAACTTGTTGGAAAGTTAGGTGTTTGGTCAAATGGGGTAAAAAGAAATGGGAATCAAATCAAAAGAAAATAATTCCCTCAAATAGAAAATTCTTAATTCATTTTTTTTTCTTTTGAATAAGCTCGATGATTCCCAAAAGAAATTTCAGATTATAGCACTCGGTTCCCGCTTGCATTTCTGCATCCATTTTCCCTCTTTAATTTCTCTCAAATGACTCTCATAAAATCAATTGATGTCTCACTTATCAAATTGATTATTTTCCTCATCCAAGAATTCCCTCATGCTTCTCAATTTCACAATCTCCGGCTTCAACTGAACGAAAACGGCCATATCTATCCAGTCAAAATTAAAACCCGAAAATCTGGATGTCACGGCATAAATATAAACATGAGTTCCTTATATCTGCTTATTTATTTGATTGTCTTTATAGAAAGCGAAGATTGGAAGAAATATTTGAAGTGCAGCAGTGATACCGAGGATGATGCATTTAGCGGTAAAAAGACTCAGTGAAAGTATCCGACAGCCAACTCAAGCATCCATAGTTGAAGAGAAGAGCCTAAAATGATATCCACAAGTTCGGATGTTTCTTTTCGAAGATCTGATTTGATTTCAACTTAGAAATCCAAGAGAGCATACTGAGTTTATTTTCGTTCATTTCATCTGAATCGCTGGGCGATTTCGAAACTTTTGTCGTTTGAACTATGAAACCTCAAGCCTTTTCTGTTTTGGGTCGAACATCAAGGCTTGTTTGCCTGCCGGGAATGGAGAAAGTGGAATGGTACTCGAGCCTTTATTTTCTTTACTTTTGTTACTAGTGACCTTTAATAGGTATTGAGAATAATTTGTTATTTACTTTTTGTGATCCCACATTTTAGACCCAAATTTTATCTTAAAGTTACGACTATTCGACATAAGTTTTTTCCACGCTTCGTACCCTTTCGTGACAACCGCCCATTTGGTGACCGTTCGTGATGGGAGACGGGATGAAGGAGCCACAGTTTCAAAGCATAACAAATGAATTGGAATGGTGGAAACTCATTTCACTTTATATGTAAAAGCTTATCACCTTCTTCTCTTGTTCAATTTGGAAAGTTGTTCATTCTCTAAAAGCTTATCACCTTCTTCTCTTGTTCAATTTGGAAAGTTGTTCATTCTCTAAATATAACTATTTAGAGAATGAACAACTTTCCAAATTGAACAAGAGAAGAAGGTGATAAGCTTTTAGAGAATGAACAACTTTCCAAATTGAACAAGGGAAGAAGGTGATAAGCTTTTACATATAAAGTGAAATGAGTTTCCACCATTCCAATTCATTTGTTATGCTTTGAAACTGTGGCTCCTTCATATATTTTCCCTTTTCTTGTGCCTGTCATTCTGGAGATGTTGTTTCTCTTCATTTTATGCCACTGTTGTTATTTCTTGAATGAGTTATAGGTACTTGATACTCTCTCTCTCTCTCTCTCTCTCTCTCTCTCTCTCTCTCCTCCCTCCCTCCCTCCCTCCCTCCCTCCCTCCCTCCCTCTCTATCCATGGAATCATTTTGGACAAAATCATGCTTTCCACATAATATGAATATGGCACTATATCTTTCTACTCATCTAGTCCTTTATCATTTTTACCGTATCTAATGAGTTTGAATTCTTGATAGAAGGAGCGGGTTCTTAAACTTTATCGAATGTGGTTGGTTTAGTGGTTTTACTTTTATTATTGAACTGTCTAGCATGAGTTGCTTAACATCTTGATAATAGTTTAACAAATGTTTGATTTCTTTGACATAATGAATATAGTTGAAGATCCTATTTCATGACATATATGTTTTACCACTTTGAACTGTTAGGCTGCTTTTAATGCTCAGTATAATCGTATATGTTTATTTATTTGCTTTACTCATGCTTTGTCTTTCTCTATCTTTCTCATCCGTGTAGGTCAATAGGTCACTCTCAGCTCCAGATAACTCTCCTATTTCAAAGGGATCCAATGAATCACGTGGTTCGGAAAAGCTTGACATTCCTAATCAAGGACCAAGAGATCAACTATATGCATCACTTAAGGCAGTAGTCCACGTAAGTTAACTTTCTATTGAGTTTTTTAACATATAGATATACAGTGCGAGTTTTATATTGTCCTTTGAAACTTTGTGATGTAGTCCATGACATTAACCCAATTATACAATTATATAGAATGGTTTACATTAGTAACAATGATAGTGGATGTAATGTAAATTAACTTTTTGATAAGTCTTTTTGGATACAAGTAGTAGATGTAATTGTTTTGTGATATTTCGGGAGATAGACCACGACATAAACGCAATTTTACAGTTATAGAGTATGGTTTTTTCCAATTCACTTCTAAGAGGTTCAACACTTAGCTTTCAAATGCCAATATCTTCATGAAAAGATTGATAGAACACATGAGATAGAATGATCCACAAAATACACTGCAAGGCACTCAAAATTTCTTCATCTTGATTCTTGAAGCATATTTGATAAGCTTGATATAGTTGTGAAGGACACTCCAAAGCTTCATTTGTAAAAAGTTATAGCTACACAAGTTATGTATGAATAGAATACATATATTCCCAATTCTTTGATTTAGACAATAATTCAGAATTGTCCATGCCTTAATGATAAGATATACTAGCATTGATAATTTTTTATTGCAGAAAGTTGTATCTCAGTTGAGAAGAAGTATTTTAGATCATTTGCTCAACAAGGATCCAATATCTTATCCATTATCTCAAGATAACATGGGGATAAATGTCTCAACCTATAAGGTAACATTATTTCAATAATTTCTTTGTACATTGTTCGCATATGCATTCTTGGAGATTTGAAACAAACATTTCTTGAGTTCAAGTGCATGGTGATCAATAATCAATATATCATATTTTACTCATATTAATGCACACTTTTTATTTGTAAGAATTTGTAACCAATGCTCACAACAAATGACAAATGAGTATATCCTAAACACAGACAAATCCGTCTTCATCGGAGAAAGCAAGAACTCGAGGCAAAAGCACACTAGTAGGGGAAGAGACAGTATCTTTCTTTCTCCCTCCGGATTGTCTAATTGGCACAGAATTGGTCAAGGTGGTTGCTTGAACTTTTTCTTTATGTTTTTGCGTAAATGCATATAAATATCTCAATCTATATATCTAATTGTCTAACTATTTTCATTTTTATGATGCGATTATTGATTGCAGAGCATTAAACTTCGGTCTTCATTTGAAGAGAGGCTGCAAGGTTGGCATATTGCATGCAAACAACGAGTAGATGGAAAATTAGACATGGTAATTATATATTAATAAAAAATTCATTGTTACTACTTTCCTTAATGAATTGATGATTAAAAAGAAGTAACGTGTATTTGATTAATTTATATGTTATCCAAAAGGATTAATAAAAAAGTTAGCTTTTACGTTATTGTGCATTTTATTATTGAGTGTATTGAAATCTTTTCACTACCTCTTATGAGTAATAGCTTTGCACACGACTATCTTGAAATTTCTGATGGTAATCAAGATATCTTCAATCTATTATCTTTGTAGAGCTATCGTCATGGACAATTAAATAGATTGTTCCGCTCAACTGTCGAGGTTGTCCAAGTATATAATGGAAGCAAAGTGATGATAAGAAGACGCCAAGGAGTAATTTTCTACAGGTGAGTTACAAAAACCCTAAATAAATAAAATGCAAAATAAAGTTATATTTACTTAATGCTTAGGGTGTGATTTCATTTGGGTGACAATTTAGGAGCAAGGTTGTCACGCCCCGATCCTCAGGCACGCACACATCCCTTACCTTGGTCGATTAATAGCGACGTCCCAGGACGCATCGCCGACCCTTTTATATATTAAGCACATGCGGAAGTAATTATAAAATCCCCGGACAATAATTCAATGGGATATAAAAGCAGGACCGCAACTCACAGAAACTAGGACATACCTTTATACATACCGAGTTAATTTATTTACATCGCCAGCCGATATTTACAAGGTCAAACAAAAGGTTGGTTATCAAAATTTATTGTTCTAAGACCAACTATTTAGACTCAACTTCTGGACTCTCAGGGTCCACTTGATCCGGGCGAGACGACGGTTCTTCTACATCACCATCAGGTAGGTCCGCTTGTTCCACATCCTTAGCCGCATCAATCACTTCGGCAGGAACATCGAAGCTTAGGAGGGGGCCTATCCTTAAACCGTATGGAGTGGTTTTGAACCAGGCTCTAAAAAGATCGGGTACTTCGTGATTTGGGGCCTCATCTGCCCAGACTGAAGTTATCACCAACTCATATGTCCAAAAGCCCTTTGGATCAGGAAAAGCATAGACCTGATCGGTCGTTCTCGTAGGACGACCGTAACGACCAGGGGGATCTACCATCTCCGAACCTGAAATGGTTATTCAATAACCAATGAGATCACGTCTCAGCAAGCTCTACCCCCTAATACCCGATTAGTAAACCAATACACCGTCTAGGTTGCCTATGCACAGCACAAGTCAGAGGACTTACCTTGGCCTCAGTTCCAACCTGCGTTTAAGGCTAAACACATATATTCAAACAGTTCACGACATACGATCAAGCATTGATCAATCGACTTAGTCGATTACATGTCAATCGGACCATCTCTAGGTCATTCCCACTCATACCATAACTTCCCAATGGCGTACTCATTCACCAAATCACATGTGTTTCTCGGGCATCGTTTTCGCCAATGACATACCGATCACCGACACCGTGCGTTCTTTAAGGCGCCGTTTTCACCAGTGATATCCTCGATCACCGAACCACGTGTCCTTTCTAGGGCGCCGTTTTCGCCAAGGTGACATCGGCTATAGACAACATCGTGAGTTCTTTAAGGCGTCGTTTTCACCAGTGATATTCCCATAACCACCGAACCACGTTTGTCTATAAGTCATTTACGTGCATTCTTTAAGGCGCCGTTTTTATACTACTCCCAATCACCGAACCACGTATGTCCAATAATATCGTACCTGATTGGTCTCAGCCAATAACATTCTCAGTTAGCTCTCACCGCTCTCCCTACTATATAGCCCATCGACGTCTGGCGCTATATACCCATGCTTGGCCATTACCAATCAAATATTCAATAACAAACAATTTAGGACAATTCCTAAAATTCCACAATAAATTTAATTCCACACAACGTAGAGCTCAAATAAATAAATGGGCTGCACCACGACAATCAGCACGAAATTCCGGTCACCGGCCATCCCGGTTGAATTTCCGGAAAAATAATTAATTAAATAATTAATTTCGAGAAATAAATAAATAAATACAATAAATTCAATTTAGCACAATATAAAGCTTAATTAAATAAACGGTCTGCACCACGATCATCAGCATAAAATCCCGGTCACTGGCCATCCCAGTTGAATTTCCGGGAAATAAATAATTAAATAATTAATTTCGAAAATTAATATTTAATTCCTAAAAATTCCACCTAGGCCCGATTTGCTTAATTAACACATGATAAGGGACGGAAAAAATCCCAAGAAGCATCCAATAAATACTATAGGCAATCCTCTATCCAAGTACACTAATTATTTCACTAATAGGCAATGAAATTAACTAATAATCGCTAATCCATTCTAATCTAACAACCTAATTACACTTAACTAACACTAATCAACCTTTAAGTGTAATTAGCAAACTAAGAAGGTTTTAGTGAGTAAAACTCACTGGATTAAAGATCCGTTCGGATCAAATCGACGAGCACGCGACAAGGCTCGGTTCTCTCCAAAGCGATTCCGGCAACCGGGGTCGAGACGGCTCAAAAACGGGCCACGGGGTCTTCAAACCCTTGCTGGAAACTGAAGAAATAGGCTGCTGAAACGGTTTGCCTTCTTCCACTCAAACGGACCTCTTAGAATTGAACCGGTGTAGGCGTGGGTTGGGCTGAGCTACTGAAAACAGAAAGGCCGGTTACTGCCGAAGGGGCCACAACTTCCACGTTGGAGAGGAGTCCCACACGCTGGAGGGTTGGTTGCCAAAGTGGGTGCGTCCGCGACTTCTGTGGAGGGGCAGACTGAGCACGAAAAGGGACAAACAGCCGCACAACTGAAGGAAGCAGTGTCGTCGATTCTGGTGGACCACGCTTCGACTGATTAAGGAAAGAGACAGCACGTGCAGATGGGAGAAGTCATGCGAGGGAAGTGGACAGCAACCGCACAAAAGGAGAGAAGACTCCTTCGGTCTTGATGAGGGAGACGACGAACAGGGCAGAAACCGCATGGGACGCTTGTCCACGTCGCCAAGAGAAAGAGAGAGAGAGAGAGATATTTATTTAAGGGATAAGCAAAGACTCGGTCAAACGGGGAAATTGAATTCTGCAGGGAGAGACAGTCGGTGGGGCATGAACCGAGAGAGAGAGAGGATGTGCGGATGGTGTTCACGCACAAGAAAAAGTAAAAAGAACGTGCGTGGAAGGGGAGAAGGAGGGAGAGAATAAATGTGCGGGTGAGACAAGGGCAACGTCGGCCAGAGGGGCACACGCCAAAAGGAAGAAAAAAAGAAATAGGGAGAGAGGAAAAGAATTAAATATTCTTGCATGAGCTTCGGATGATTAGGAAGCATGTACGATGGAGAAGAGATGTACATGGCCGAGAGCGTCCAAGGGAAAAGGAACCAAAATGTTGAATAAAACACTTTATACTCACCTTCAATTAACATTATTAATTGGTCATCCTAGGCCAAATTCTTCATCAATTGCACATTTGAAATCTAATTGAAGGCAGTCCTTTAATCCCATGAATTTTCTTCAAATCTGACTTTTATCTCGTTTTTCTCGGCATTCAATATTCTGAACAAACAAATCCGGTTGAGGTCCAATTTGAATTCAGAAAAAGCCCAAATAACTTCCATCCACCGATTCACTTACACCAGATGTCAAAAGTCTCTTCAAAGTAGCCAATCCGAATTTCCACTCATTTTCCGCATTGCCGATCCGGTTTTCCGTAAAAATCCCGAACTCACCGGAATTTCCTCATAAGGTGAGTCGACATTCCTAGAATGACTCATGACACGACAGGACTTCCAATTTCTGAAATTGAATTCAAATTCGCGATTATTTTCAATCAAACGTGTTTTTAGTGTGACCTTACCTACCGGGTAGCTTCTAGGACTTTTTGGCGCAATTGACCCGTGGTCAATTTTCTTCGAACCACAATGAACCCATCCGACACATTGGCGACTCTCAATGATCGTGAAAATCTCAAGATTTCAAATACGGGCATAGGGTACCCAAAACGACAGAAAATCGGTTTAGTGTCGATCGATGAGAATTTTGCAATCAGGTGGCATCACCCACACTTGATCACACATCTCAATCGAATCGACCTATCTCCGGTCTCTGATCGATTTTGACAATGCCGTAATGACCCTTGCAGACTAGCACGGTCGAGTAGTCAATTCCTGATCGAATTCTCAAGTCTATTGCGTTTAAAATCCCTGAATGGCTTCACCGGATAGGCCAGTTATCTCGCGAGTGGCCAACTCAGAGAAAAACACTATAGTCACGTTGACGAAAGGCCCATCTTATCCAATCGAAATCAGAACATGAAATTCAGGATGTCACAACTCTTCCCCTCTTATAAAAATTTCGTCCTCGAAATTTAAACCTTTACCAATCCTTAAACAAAAAGGTGGGGTGTTGTCGTCTCATCGAGTCTCACTTTTCCACGCTATTTCTTCGGTCTCATGGTGTTGTCAGACCACTTTGACCAAGGAGACCATCTTGGTACACAGAATTTGCTCTTTTTGAACCAACAACTGAACCGGCTTCCCACGTACGACACTCTGTCGTCCACTCCTAATTCTTTTAAGATTTAGCATGTGGGTTGAGTCAGGCTCATATGTCCTCGACATCAACACGTGAAAGATGCCATGCACCTACACCTATTTTGGTGACAATGCAAGACAATACGTTAGGATCCTGATTCTTTCTCTAGAATCCCTAAGGAACCTACGTACCTCGGTCTCAGCTTTCCCTCCTTGCTGAAGTGCAAGACATTCCTCATTGGTGACACCTTCAAAAAGATGCAATCATCAATTCGGAATTCTAAGGGCCTTCATTCATTCCGATTTCAACTTTTCTAGCAGTTCTATGAAATCTTTACTCTGGCACTGATCTCGGCAATTGCAATCACTGACTACTGTACTGACCCTGGCCTGCAATCTTTCTTTCCTTGACTTCATCTCAGCAATTGAAGTTCTGCATTCTCTGCTATGCATTGCTTAAGAAAGAACCATCTGAAAACTCTGCCACTTGGAACATTTGATCTAGATTTGAAATACAATTCATCCCCAGCACTCCATGCCGATGAATTATATGATATACACACACTTCGGTATATCCATTCCAATCGAGATCTTTTCGTGCTACACTAAGGTGAGTTGACTCCATTCATCCGTCAACAACAACCCCATAAGGATCAGTACTCTTCCTAGCTCCTTGATAAGCCTGTCTTAACATTCTATCATGCTATGCTTCCCTTCCCACTCGGGGCTCTCAAGCGACTATAAAAGTCCTACCGAGTTGCATTACTGAGTCTCTGATTACTAACACATATGATACTTGCAATTTGTCTGGTGATGATTATCTTCAAAGTGATCTACTAGTCGAACTGATGCTAATTCAAACCTATTTTAAACTGCCCGGTCGAATACTGCAACTACTATAGTGAATTTCTGGCAAGGTCTTCTCCTCAAGTTCCATACTGTCTAACACCTATCATTACCCATGATGCCTTAGCATTCCATCTTCGAAGTCTGAAAATCAACCTTTCTCTTACTGGTATCCTCTTACAGGATTTCTCGAACATCCCAATCTATTAATTGAAACGTATGCTTTTAACATGTACATCCGGTTCAATTATGAGGATGGCTATAAGGTTCGAAAGGTGGCCTACCTCAAATTTGAAAACCGAATCTTGAACTTTCTCAAGTAAGGTCCATACTTTAACCAACCCATACAAAATTGAAGATTCTTTACTCAGCGCATCAGAGACTTCTTTTATCCTTCCAGGGTGATACCGAATATCACCATTTTAGTCCTCTCAAGGTTCTGATTTACAACACCATTCCATATTCAACTCCTTCTAGAGAGTGAACACTTGAGACTTTAATAGATGATGAAGATATGGAATTTTCCCTCATACCAACTATGTCTCTAAATCTTTAGAGCGAAAATTAATGCTGCAATTTTCAATTCATGCGCTGGAAATTTTAATTTATGAGGTCTCAATTGGTGGGACGTTTATGCAACAACCCTATCATAATACATTAGCACACAACTCAGTCTTCTGAACGACCCATTA
Organism: Eucalyptus pumila; assembly: GCA_016097595.1. NCBI lineage: Eukaryota > Viridiplantae > Streptophyta > Magnoliopsida > Myrtales > Myrtaceae > Eucalyptus > Eucalyptus pumila. The sequence continues at coordinate 23,490,654 of CM027853.1, read as the reverse complement.
CCATAGGTCTTGTATCTTCCATGACTAGATTGAATGATTAATACGGGCGCAGTAGTCAGCTTCCATTAAGCTCTTGGAGACTACACTCGCACTTGTCTGTTCACATGAACTTTTCTTCTTTCTTCAGGAGTCGAGTCCTTGGCGGTACTGATACTGAAGCTTCTCCCACAAATCCTCTGTAGTAACCTGTCCAATCCACACGACTACTGATCTCTGACATTGTTGCTGATCCTGGTCTGCTAACAACTGATTCGATCTTGGCTGGGTCCATGAAGATTCCTTCACCTAGAATCACATGACCTTTCTTAGATGGTTCTCATGATCCTCATCACTTAATGAATACACTAGAGTGTCGCTATACCACACGATCACCATTGATCTAGATATTCTTTGAACACTCGGTTTGTCAAATCTATGACAACGGTTGGAGCGTTCGTCAAATCAAATGGCTTTACATTAATCTCACAAGGGCCAACTCAAGTGCGAAAAGTTGTCTTCAGTATAACCTCCTTCCTGGTTCTCAACTGACGATAATCTGTCCTCGAGTCGATCCTTGAAGACGTCAACACTCTTTATAACAAGTCACCCAATCCGTCGACTCTGACAATGAACACTTATCCTTGATTGTCACTTGATTGAGTCGACTATAGCTGATGTATAATTGCAACGAACTATCTTACTTTCTTTCTCACTACAAGACTAATGTTTCCCTTAGGTAATACACCAATAGGCATGAATTCCTCATTCGTCAATCCTCACATCGGCACCATCAGTCCTTTTTAATTTAGACAACAACAACTGGTAAGAAACTTTAGAGAATGGTTCTGTCATGACTGCTAACTCAATCCCAAATTCTCACTTACTGACGATAGGCCTGACAATCCCTTTGGCAACACTTCCAGGAATTCTTGGACTACTGAGGAGTTCGAAATTTTCAATTCTTCAATCTGATTTATCTTTGACAATCGCGAAGTAACCTAGGCGTCCTTCGTCTATCCAACGGATCGCCACCAGTGACAAGATTAAGAAAGTCGAAGACCCTTTGCCACTCTCAATAAAATTCGGCACTTCTACCTGCTCCTAGAATAAACTGGGTTACTCCACTATAACAATTCATCACCAAGATGCTCCAGAGTCAATTCTTTCCACACTTGACGATAGAGTTGTACACTAACTACCAATCAAGTACAACTCTAGTCAGTGGTTCTTCTCTTACCATCTTAACACACATACTGAAATTCCACAACTTAATCCCTGAAACTCTGAGGCACCGTTCTGATAAAATTACTTCAAGACATTATTTCTCTGTTCGATGCATGGCCGGTTTTATTTATGTCCCTTTCGCCATCCTAGTGGCATTCCATCGGTAGTAGCAATGTTGGTGTTCTTCTTGAACTCTAACTGATAGTCCCTCACCTGATGGCCGTGCTGACTACTATCAAAGTGCATTCTAGTCATACTTAGACATAGGATTAATCCATGCATTCATTCCATACTTTTGGCACTCACTTGGTGAGTTCTCAATCTCCCGTCGGATGGCAGCATGCACACTTACTTATACCAGGGTCTGTCCCAAAAATTCCCGTGGTGTGTTCTACGGCACACTCCCGCTGATCTATCCTATCAACGGCGCTGGCACTTGCGATCCCATCAATGATAACGACAACTGTTATTGAGGTCCCATCAACCTTCTGGAACAGTTTCTTGCCAAATGACCCTATCGACCACGATCGGAATAACCACTCGTCCTAACATGGCTCGAGGCTGATTCACGTTGCCTTCCATAACACACAATGCTCTAATTCAATGCTGACCTGTCTATCCCATCTTTCTTAATGGGTGGAATAGAACATACTTTTCCGGTCATATGCTCTTTTCCAAACTGATTTCCACCTCTACTGAATCTGAACCTCTCCTCGGATGCAACAGCTTGCTCCCATATCACATCTCCATATTGAACCATGGTAGGTGTGGCAATAACAACGATTTTGGCACTGACAACAGTAACGGCAACAACGACAGTTCGATCCTGAGCTTACTGGCTCGACACGCTCCTTGGGGACACTTGCGCCTAAACGATCCCGCTGAACCTAGGATCGCTTGGTGCTGCTACACTCTGAGTACCACCCCACAGTGGTACTTTTACACTCGCGCTGGCCTAAGCCGGCACTCTGCCACAACCACCTCGGGCACCGATCCTCGTCGGCATTCTATCCCGAGTTCCAGAGGCTATTGCCCTCTTATAGGAGTCCTCAGCTCCTGGTCACTCACGGCTCAACTTTAACTACTCGAGCCTCCTTCCAATTCCGCACCGAATTAGAAATAGAGTGACCCAAATAACAAGAAATTTTAGCACTCAGCTATCACAGACATGCACCAGTCATGAATTTAAAGGCCTTCCCTACTACTATCCCATAGGTCATCGCACCTTATCACTCCAATACCTAACCATTGCTCTGATACCACAAAAAGGGGATGTCACGCCCCGATCCTCAGGCACGCACACATCCCTTACCTTGGTCGATTAATAGCGACGTCCCAGGACGCATCGCCGACCCTTTTATATATTAAGCACATGCGGAAGTAATTATAAAATCCCCGGACAATAATTCAATGGGATAGAAAAGCAGGACCGCAACTCACGAAACTAGGACATACCTTTATACATACCGAGTTAATTTATTTACATCGCCAGCCGATATTTACAAGGTCAAACAAAAGGTTGGTTATCAAAATTTATTGTTCTAAGACCAACTATTTAGACTCAACTTCTGGACTCTCGGGTCCACTTGATCCGGCGAGACGACGGTTCTTCTACATCACCATCGGTAGGTCCGCTTGTTCCACATCCTTAGCCGCATCAATCACTTCGGCAGGAACATCGAAGCTTAGGAGGGGGCCTATCCTTAAACCGTATGGAGTGATTCGGAACCAGGCTCTAAAAAGATCGGGTACTTCTTGATTTGGGGCCTCTTCTGCCCAGACTGAAGTTATCACCAACTCATATGTCCAAACGCTCCTTGGATCAAGAAAAGCATAGACCCGATTGGTCGTTCTCATAGGACGACCATAACGACCAGGGGGATCTATCATCTCCGAACCTGAAATGGTTATTCAATAACCAATGAGATCACGTCTCGGCAAGCTCTACCCCCTAATACCCGATTAGTAAACCAATACACCGTCTAGGTTGCCTATGCACAGCACAAGTCGAGGACTTACCTTGGCCTCGCCCAACCTGCGCTTTAAGGCTAAACACATATATTCAAACAGTTCACGACATACGATCAAGCATTGATCAATCGACTTAGTCGATTACATGTCAATCGGACCATCTCTAGGTCATTCCCACTCATACCATAACTTCCCAATGGCGTACTCATTCACCAAATCACATGTGTTTCTCGGGCGTCGTTTTCGCCAATGACATACCGATCACCGACACCGTGCGTTCTTTAAGGCGCCGTTTTCACTAGTGATATCCTCGATCACCGAACCACGTGTCCTTTCTAGGGCGCCGTTTTCGCCAAGGTGACATCGGCTATAGACAACATCGTGAGTTCTTTAAGGCGTCGTTTTCACCAGTGATATTCCCATAACCACCGAACCACGTTTGTCTATAAGTCATTTACGTGCCCTCTTTAAGGCGCCGTTTTCGCAAGTGATACTCCCAATCACCGAACCACGTATGTCCAATAATATCGTACCTGATTGGTCTCAGCCAATAACATTCTCAGTTAGCTCTCACCGCTCTCCCTACTATATAGCCCATCGACGTACTGGCGCTATATACCCATGCTTGGCCATTACCAATCAAATATTCAATAACAAACAATTTAGGACAATTCCTAAAATTCCACAATAAATTTAATTCCACACAACGTAGAGCTCAAATAAATAAATGGGCTGCACCACGACAATCAGCACGAAATTCCGGTCACCGGCCATCCCGGTTGAATTTCCGGAAAAATAATTAATTAAATAATTAATTTCGAGAATTAAATAAATAAATACAATAAATTCAATTTAGCACAATATAAAGCTTAATTAAATAAACGGTCTGCACCACGATCATCAGCATAAAATCCCGTCACTGGCCATCCCAGTTGAATTTCCGGAAATAAATAATTAAATAATTAATTTCGAAAATTAATATTTAATTCCTAAAAATTCCACCTAGGCCCGATTTGCTTAATTAACACCCGATAAGGGACGGAAAAAATCCCAAGAAGCATCCAATAAATACTATAGGCAATCCTCTATCCAAGTACACTAATTATTTCACTAATAGGCAATGAAATTAACTAATAATCGCTAATCCATTCTAATCTAACAACCTAATTACACTTAACTAACACTAATCAACCTTTAAGTGTAATTAGCAAACTAAGAAGGTTTTATTGAGTAAAACTCACTGGATTAAAGATCCGTTCGGATCAAATCGACGAGCACGCGACAAGGCTCGGTTCTCTCCAAAGCGATTCCGGCAACCGGGGTCGAGACGGCTCAAAAACGGGCCACGGGGTCTTCAAACCCTTGCTGGAAACTGAAGAAATAGGCTGCTGAAACGGTTTGCCTTCTTCCACTCAAACGGACCTCTTAGAATTGAACCGGTGTAGGCGTGGGTTGGGCTGAGCTACTGAAAACAGAAAGGCCGAAGTTACTGCCGAAGGGGCCACAACTTCCACGTTGGAGAGGAGTCCCACACGCTGGAGGGTTGGTTGCCAAAGTGGGTGCGTCCGCGACTTCTGTGGAGGGGCAGACTGAGCACGAAAAGGGACAAACAGCCGCACAACTGAAGGAAGCAGTGTCGTCGATTCTGGTGGACCACGCTTCGACTGATTAAGGAAAGAGACAGCACGTGCAGATGGGAGAAGTCATGCGAGGGAAGTGGACAGCAACCGCACAAAAGGAGAGAAGACTCCTTCGGTCTTGATGAGGGAGACGACGAACAGGGCAGAAACCGCATGGGACGCTTGTCCACGTCGCCAAGAGAAAGAGAGAGAGAGAGATATTTATTTAAGGGATAAGCAAAGACTCGGTCAAACGGGGAAATTGAATTCTGCAGGGAGAGACAGTCGGTGGGGCATGAATCGAGAGAGAGAGAGATGTGCGGATGGTGTTCACGCACAAGAAAAAGTAAAAAGAACGTGCGTGGAAGGGGAGAAGGAGGGAGAGAATAAATGTGCGGGTGAGACAAGGGCAACGTCGGCCAGAGGGGCACACGCCAAAAGGAAGAAAAAAAGAAATAGGGAGAGAGGAAAAGAATTAAATATTCTTGCATGAGCTTCGGATGATTAGGAAGCATGTACGATGGAGAAGAGATGTACATGGCCGAGAGCGTCCAAGGGAAAAGGAACCAAAATGTTGAATAAAACACTTTATACTCACCTTCAATTAACATTATTAATTGGTCATCCTAGGCCAAATTCTTCATCAATTGCACATTTGAAATCTAATTGAAGGCAGTCCTTTAATCCCATGAATTTTCTTCAAATCTGACTTTTATCTCGTTTTTCTCGGCATTCAATATTCTGAACAAACAAATCCGGTTGAGGTCCAATTTGAATTCAGAAAAAGCCCAAATAACTTCCATCCACCGATTCACTTACACCAGATGTCAAAAGTCTCTTCAAAGTAGCCAATCCGAATTTCCACTCATTTTCCGCATTGCCGATCCGGTTTTCCGTAAAAATCCCGAACTCACCGGAATTTCCTCATAAGGTGAGTCGACATTCCTAGAATGACTCATGACACGACAGGACTTCCAATTTCTGAAATCGAATTCAAATTCGCGGTTATTTTCAATCAAACGTGTTTTTAGTGTGACCTTACCTACCGGGTAGCTTCTAGGACTTTTTGGCGCAATTGACCCGTGGTCGATTTTCTTCGAACCACAATGAACCCATCCGACCCATTAGCAACTCTCGATGATCATGAAAATCTCAAGGTTTCAAATACGGGCACAGGGTACCCAAAACGACAGAAAATTGGTTTAGTGCCGATCGATGAGAATTTTGCAATCAGGTGGCATCACCCACACTTGATCACATATCTCAGTCAAATCGACCTATCTCCGATCTCTGATCGATTTTGACAATGCCGTAATGACCCTTGCAGACTAGCACGGTCGAGTAGTCAATTCCTGGTCGAATTCTCAAGTCTATTGCGTTTAAAATCCCTGAATGGCTTCACCGGATAGGCCAGTTATCTCGTGAGTGGCCAACTCAGAGAAAAACACTATAGTCACCTTGACGAAAGGCCCATCTTATCCAATCGAAATCAGAACATGAAATTCTGGATGTCACAGAGGTCTTGCCACTACAGCGAAAGGTTTTTTGAAGAGAACGAGATCTTCCGATAAGAAAGAAAAAATTCCTCCAACCAAGTCATTAAAGATCTCTAGTGCAAAGAAAACTACTGCCGAGCCTATTTCGGAGGAATTGGACAACAACCTAAAGAACATCTGTAGTAGCAGTTCGGAGCGTGCGGCGTGCGCGGGTGGTGCGGACGGCGGCCCGGCGGCGTGCGGCGAGCTGCTCTTGCGCGGCTTCTCTTTTGCTCCTGGTTCGGTTCGCAAAAAGAAGAACGAAGACGGAGAAGAAGAAGGTAACATGGGGGAGGAGGCAAGAAGAGAGAGAAGAGATAAGGTTGAATGCTCAAAGGGAGAGAAAGAAAGAGAGAGTTGGCGTGGGGAGGGGGTGTTTCGCACGAGGGGGAAAAGGAGAAGGGAGAGAGAGAGAGAGAGAGAAGGAAAGAGAAACTTGTGGGAAAGTTAAGTGTTTGGTCAAATGGGGTAAAAAGAAATGGGAATCAAATCAAAAGAAAATAATTCCCTCAAATAGAAAATTCTTAATTCATTTTTTTTTCTTTTGAATAAGCTCGATGATTCCCAAAAGAAATTTCAGATTATAGCACTCGGTTCCCGCTTGCATTTCTGCATCCATTTTCCCTCTTTAATTTTTCTCAAATGACTCTCATAAAATCAATTGATGTCTCACTTATCAAATTGATTATTTTCCTCATCCAAGAATTCCCTCATGCTTCTCAATTTCACAATCTCCGGCTTCAACTGAACGAAAACGGCCATATCTATCCAGTCAAAATTAAAACCCGAAAATCTGGATGTCACAGATAAATATAAACATGAGTTCCTTATATCTGCTTATTTATTTGATTGTCTTTATAGAAAGCGAAGATTGGAAGAAATATTTGAAGTTCAGCAGTGATATCGAGGATGATGCATTTAGCGGTAAAAAGACTCAAAGAAAGTATCCGACAGCCAACTCAAGCATCCATAGTTGAAGAGAAGAGCCTAAAATGATATCCACAAGTTCAGATGTTTCTTTTCGAAGATCTGATTTGATTTCAACTTAGAAATCCAAGAGAGCATACTGAGTTTATTTTTGTTCATTTCATCTGAATCGCTGGGCGATTTCGAAACTTTTGTCGTTTGAACTATGAAACCTCAAGCCTTTTCTGTTTTGGGTCGAACATCAAGGCTTGTTTGCCTGCCGGGAATGGAGAAAGTGGAATGGTACTCGAGCCTTTATTTTCTTTACTTGTGTTACTGGTGACCTTTAATAGGTATTGAGAATAATTTGTTATTTACTTTTTGTGATCACACATTTTAGACCCAAATTTTATCTTAAAGTTACGACTATTCGACATAAGTTTTTTCCACGCTTCGTACCCTTTCGTGACAACCGCCCATTTGGTGACCGTTTGTGATGGGAGACGGATGAAGGAGCCACAGTTTCAAAGCATAACAAATGAATTGGAATGGTGGAAACTCATTTCACTTTATATGTAAAAGCTTATCACCTTCTTCTCTTGTTCAATTTGGAAAGTTGTTCATTCTCTAAAAGCTTATCACCTTCTTCTCTTGTTCAATTTGGAAAGTAGTTCATTCTCTAAAGTACAACTATTTAGAGAATGAACAACTTTCCAAATTGAACAAGAGAAGAAGGTGATAAGCTTTTACATATAAAGTGAAATGAGTTTCCACCATTCCAATTCATTTGTTATGCTTTGAAACTGTGGCTCCTTCATATATTTTCCCTTTTCTTGTGCCTGTCATTCTGGAGATGTTGTTTCTCTTCATTTTATGCCACTGTTGTTATTTCTTGAATGAGTTATAGGTACTTGATACTCTCTCTCTCTCTCTCTCTCTCTCTCTCTCTCTCTCTCTCCTCCCTCCCCTCCCTCCCTCCCTCCCTCCCTCCCTCCCTCTCTCTCCATGGAATCATTTTGGACAAAATCATGCTTTCCACATAATATGAATATGGCACTATATCTTTCTACTCATCTAGTCCTTTATCATTTTTTCCGTATCTAATGAGTTTGAATTCTTGATAGAAGGAGCGGGTTCTTAAACTTTATCGAATGTGGTTGGTTTAGTGGTTTTACTTTTATTATTGAACTGTCAAGCATGAGTTGCTTAACATCTTGATAATAGTTTAACAAATGTTTGATTTCTTTGACATAATGAATATAGTTGAAGATCCTATTTCATGACATATATGTTTTACCACTTTGAACTGTTAGGCTGCTTTTAATGCTCAGTATAATCGTATATGTTTATTTATTTGCTTTACTCATGCTTTGTCTTTCTCTATCTTTCTCATCCGTGTAGGTCAATAGGTCACTCTCAGCTCCAGATAACTCTCCTATTTCAAAGGGATCGAATGAATCACGTGGTTCGGAAAAGCTTGACATTCCTAATCAAGGACCAAGAGATCAACTATATGCATCACTTAAGGCAGTAGTCCACGTAAGTTAACTTTCTATTGAGTTTTTTAACATATAGATATACAGTGCGAGTTTTATATTGTCCTTTGAAACTTTGTGATGTAGTCCATGACATTAACTCAATTATACAATTATATAGAATGGTTTACATTAGTAACAATGATAGTGGATGTAATGTAAATTAACTTTTTGATAAGTCTTTTTGGATACAAGTAGTAGATGTAATTGTTTTGTGATATTTCGGGAGATAGACCACGACATAAACGCAATTTTACAGTTATAGAGTATGGTTTTTTCCAATTCACTTCTAAGAGGTTCAACACTTAGCTTTCAAATGCCAATATCTTCATGAAAAGATTGATAGAACACATGAGATAGAATGATCCACAAAATACACTGCAAGGCACTCAAAATTTCTTCATCTTGATTCTCGAAGCATATTTGATAAGCTTGATATAGTTGTGAAGGACACTCCAAAGCTTCATTTGTAAAAAGTTATAGCTACACAAGTTATGTATGAATAGAATACATATATTCCCAATTCTTTGATTTAGACAATAATTCAGAATTGTCCATGCCTTAATGATAAGATATACTAGCATTGATAATTTTTTATTGCAGAAAGTTGTATCTCAGTTGAGAAGAAGTATTTTAGATCATTTGCTCAACAAGGATCCAATATCTTATCCATTATCTCAAGATAACATGGGGATAAATGTCTCAACCTTTAAGGTAACATTATTTCAATAATTTCTTTGTACATTGTTCGCATATGCATTCTTGAAGATTTGAAACAAACATTTCTTGAGTTCAAGTGCATGGTGATCAATAATCAATATATCATATTTTACTCATATTAATGCACACTTTTTATTTGTAAGAATTTGTAACCAATGCTCACAACAAATGACAAATGAGTATATCCTAAACACAGACAAATCCGTCTTCATCGGAGAAAGCAAGAACTCGAGGCAAAAGCACACTAGTAGGGGAAGAGACAGTATCTTTCTTTCTCCCTCCGGATTGTCTAATTGGCACAGAATTGGACAAGGTGGTTGCTTGAACTTTTTCTTTATGTTTTTGCGTAAATGCATATAAATATCTCAATCTATATATCTAATTGTCTAACTATTTTCATTTTTATGATGCGATTATTGATTGCAGAGCATTCAACTTCGGTCTTCATTTGAAGAGAGGCTGCAAGGTTGGCATATTGCATGCAAACAACGAGTAGATGGAAAATTAGACATGGTAATTATATATTAATAAAAAAATTCATTGTTACTACTTTCCTTAATGAATTGATGATTAAAAAGAAGTAACGTGTATTTGATTAATTTATATGTTATCCAAAAGGATTAATAAAAAAGTTAGCTTTTACGTTATTGTGCATTTTATTATTGAGTGTATTGAAATCTTTTCACTACCTCTTATGAGTAATAGCTTTGCACACGACTATCTTGAAATTTCTGATGGTAATCAAGATATCTTCAATCTATTATCTTTGTAGAGCTATCGTCATGGACAATTAAATAGATTGTTCCGCTCAACTGTCGAGGTTGTCCAAGTATATAATGGAAGCGGTGACAGATAAGAAGACGCCAAGGAGTAATTTTCTACAGGTGAGTTACAAAAACCCTAAATAAATAAAATGCAAAATAAAGTTATATTTACTTAATGCTTAGGGTGTGATTTCATTTGGGCGACAATTTAGGAGCAAGGTCTTGCCACTACAGCGAAAGGTTTTTTGAAGAGAACGAGATCTTCCGATAAGAAAGAAAAAATTCCTCCAACCAAGTCATTAAAGATCTCTAGTGCAAAGAAAACTACTGTCGAGCCTATTTCGGAGGAATTGGACAACAACCTAAAGAACATCTGTAGTAGCAGTTCGGAGCGCGCGGCGTGCGCGGGTGGTGCGGACGGCGGCCCGGCGGCGTGCGGCGAGCTGCTCTTGCGCGGCTTCTTCTTTTGCTCCTGGTTCGGTTCGCAAAAAGAAGAACGAAGAAGGAGAAGAAGAAGGTAACGTGGGGGAGGAGGCAAGAAGAGAGAGAAGAGATAAGGTTGAATGCTCAAAGGGAGAGAGAGAAAGAGAGAGTTGGCGTGGGGAGGGGGTGTTTCGCACGAGGGGGAAAAGGAGAGAAGGAAAGAGAAATTTGTGGGAAAGTTAGGTGTTTGGTCAAATGGGGTAAAAAGAAATGGGAATCAAATCAAAAGAAAATAATTCCCTCAAATAGAAAATTCTTAATTCATTTTTTTTTTTTGAATAAGCTCGATGATTCCCAAAAGAAATTTCAGATTATAGCACTCGGTTCCCGCTTGCATTTCTGCATCCATTTTCCCTCTTTAATTTCTCTCAAATGACTCTCATAAAATCAATTGATGTCTCACTTATCAAATTGATTATTTTCCTCATCCAAGAATTCCCTCATGCTTCTCAATTTCACAATCTCCGGCTTCAACTGAACGAAAACGACCATATCTATCCAGTCAAAATTAAAACCCGAAAATCTGGATGCCACAGCATAAATATAAACATGAGTTCCTTATATCTGCTTATTTATTTGATTGTCTTTATAGAAAGCGAAGATTGGAAGAAATATTTGAAGTTCAGCAGTGATACCGAGGATGATGCATTTAGCGGTAAAAAGACTCGGTGAAAGTATCCGACAGCCAACTCAAGCATCCATAGTTGAAGAGAAGAGCCTAAAATGATATCCACAAGTTCGGATGTTTCTTTTCGAAGATCTGATTTGATTTCAACTTAGAAATCCAAGAGAGCATACTGAGTTTATTTTCGTTCATTTCATCTGAATCGCTGGGCGATTTCGAAACTTTTGTCGTTTGAACTATGAAACCTCAAGCCTTTTCTGTTTTGGGTCGAACATCAAGGCTTGTTTGCCTGCGGGAATGGAGAAAGTGGAATGGTACTCGAGCCTTTATTTTCTTTACTTTTGTTACCGGTGACCTTTAATAGGTATTGAGAATAATTTGTTATTTACTTTTTGTGATCCCACATTTTAGACCCAAATTTTATCTTAAAGTTACGACTATTCGACATAAGTTTTTTCCACGCTTCGTACCCTTTCGTGACAACCGCCCATTTGGTGACCGTTCGTGATGGGAGACGGGATGAAGGAGCCACAGTTTCAAAGCATAACAAATGAATTGGAATGGTGGAAACTCATTTCACTTTATATGTAAAAGCTTATCACCTTCTTCTCTTGTTCAATTTGGAAAGTTGTTCATTCTCTAAAAGCTTATCACCTTCTTCTCTTGTTCAATTTGGAAAGTTGTTCATTCTCTAAATAACCATAAAGGGGTTAGGATCGGAGTACTATATGAGAGAACAAGAGAGTATATGAGATTAGCAGATCTATATGAAAGCAGAGAGATGTATCTAAAAGGCAAAATGGTGTATAAGATCAAGAAAGTAAATGACTTAAATAAAGTCGCGAGAATTAAAAATAATGTAAAGACAGAAAGCAATATATAAGATATAAAGTAAGAGTATGCATAAACAAAAACCAACCATGAAGGTGGTATGAACTTGTATTAAAGCTAAAAAGCTGAAATTACATGTATTGAAAGGTGCAGAAATTAAAGCATCAAGTCATCCACTAGGGCGGTAATCCGCACTCCGGGGAGTATTGATGTTTGTATTACAAGAAATGGTTAACCAACTATCATGTAAGTTGGTAACCCTGTATAAAACGATGTATGTGAAAAACTAACTTACTTTGAAACCAGGGGATACAAGGTAAGAGAGCTTGGAGATGGAAGAGATGAGGATGGAGATGAAAGAGAGGATGGTTTACAAGTGAGAGGGAGAGAGAAGAAGAGAGAAATCTGGAAAATTTCGAGCCCCTTTCTTCTATGTTGAGTGGATTTATTTATAGAGGGTGCTATAGTGCTGAACAGTGTAAAGTGAACAGTACTGAGTGAACAGTGTAAGTGAATAGTGTATGAACAGTGTATGTCTACTACGCTCCGGTGTGTAGCCTTTGTGCCGCTTGTAATAGTATCTGCATGTGATGTCTTTGAATTTTAATCTCTGTCCAGATTGATCCCGTAGCGTCTTCATTAGTGTTTCCACCGTGATGTGACCGGGAGGATCCGTCTTGATTTGTATTGAGATTTGGAAGATCCACATTGTGATTCTTCCGCTTCTGAGAGCATTGTCCTGAGGATGTTGCAATATTCCTCTCTGTTTTGAACTGCTGCAAGTGCTGCACTTGCCATGGATTTTTCTTGTAAAAACGATGTATTTGATGGGGATGCGATTATTTGGGTTTTCTGGCTATTTAGCCATGTTTTAATCGCAGCTTCGGATCCTTGATCAAGAAATCTGAATCCATCCCACCATTTTGTTTTGTATTTTCGGACAAGTACTTGGTACACCCGGTTTATTGGATGTATTGTATTCAAATTCCCAAGCTGTTACCCAAGAGATTCTGAATATTATAAAGAAATGCATAAGGCATGGGAACCTTATATCATGAGGTGTTGGTATGAAGTGTTCACTGAAAATCTTGTATCCTTGTTTGACTGTGGGGTGTAATATTATGTCCAAAGGACTAAAGAGATCCCACCAAGAGTCAAACCAGTTTGGTAAGCTTTGTCTTGGGAAGTTATCTTTGAAGAATAATAACCAGGTGTGTTGGAAATTTGTATTTTGTCTGAAAAAGACGTTCCACCAAGCTTGTTGGTAGTCCTAGTATGTATAAGAGGAGGAGTATGGCAGGCTTTGGGTAAGTCTGGTTTGGAATTTTCTGGGTGTATGAGGTGAGGCTCCCCAATGTGAGGGGTGTATGACTTTACTGATGGATATAGTGGAATAAAGGATATTTTCTGTATTGGTTTTGTCAGCAAAGTGAGTGAACCTTGCTGATTCTATTTCCACTAAAATTTGCTCATAATAAGCAAGGGTTTTGTTTGTATTGTGAGGATTGAAAAGCCAATTTTTTGGAAATATGTTTTCTGCAAATTTGATTGGATCTTTATCGAAGAATCCATCTTCTACAGTCAATATTTTTTGAAAAGATGTTTTGGGGAAAAATTTTGATCTTTGAGAAGGAGGGGTTGCACGAGGCTTAATAACCACCTCATTCGAAATTCTTTTGTATTCCGCTTGTTTTTGTGTAGCAAGCGGGGAATGATTGTTACTTACCTCTATGGCCTTTGGATGGCTCTTTCTTTACGTTTTGTAAAGATTGGGCAAGTAGCAATATTGTTTCTTTTGGTAGTATGTTGGTTAACTGATTAAGGGCTAGCATGGGTTCAGATGATATGGGTTCTGTTGTCGAAGGTGTTTGCTGTAAGAATGTTTGGTTGTTTTCTGCCATTTGGAGCCATGTCTTGACGGATGTTAAGCCTTTTGGCTTTGGTGGTGTATTGGAGGGTTCGGCGGTGGCTTTGCCTTTGCCTTTATCTTTGTCTTTTTTGGATCTTGGCATATTGGTATCCCCTGTAAAAATTCTCTTGTGAGAAAATCAGGTAATGAATTTGAAGAACCATTTATAAATTCAATGTCAAAATCGAATCGAGAGTATGGCTTGCCATCCGGCAAAAATCTGTTTTGATGCAATGTTTAAAACATCTTTTTGTAAAACATCTTTGGCTGATTTGCAATCAATCCTCAAGAGGAATTTTTGATTTAATAAGTCTCCTTGGAATTTTGATATAGACAAAACTATAGCAAGTATTTCTTTTTTGATTGTCGAATAATTTGGTTGAGTGGAATTCCAATGTTTTGAAATGAACTGAACAACTTGTTCTTTGTTGTTATTGACCTGTTTGAGAATACCACCATATCCTAATTCTAAGGCATCTGTTTCAACTATTTTGAAAGTGGAAGGGTCGGCAAGGTGTAAGCATGGTATATCTTTTACATGCATTTTTATTTGTTTGACAATGTCTGTATGGACAGAGGTCCAGGGTGGAGGATCCTTACGTAACCTTTGGTGTAAAGGTTTACAAAGGATATTTATGTTGGGAAAGAAATCTAAAATATAGTTGAGACTACCCAAAAATCTTTGTAATTGAGTTTTGTCTTTAATCTCATCTTGGAATTTATCGTAAAAGAGATTGATCTTTCTATGGGAGTGATGGTGCTTAATTGGATCTAATGACCTAAAAATCTAATCTTGGTTTTGAAGAGTGCAATTTTAGTAGGAGAGACTACCAGACCGTTTTGTATGATTATTTTTATGAAAGTAGATAAATGTTTGAAATGCTGTTCTATATTGGAAGAGAAAACTAAAACATCATCTATATAAACTATGATGTATTCTGAATAGGGATTGAAGATCTCGTTCATAATTCTTTGGAATTCTGAAGGGGCATTTTGAGGCCGAATGGCATAACATTCCATTCATATTGGCCAAAAGGTACAGTAAAGGCTGTCTTGTATTTATCTTTTTCACTGACTTGTATTTGCCAAAATCCTGATTTCATGTCAAATTTAGAAAATATTTTTGATCTACAAAGTCTGTTTAGTAAATCTTTTTTATTAGGTATAGGGTATCTTATCCATCTAAGGGTTGTATTAAGAGGTTTATAATTAATAACTAACCTAGGAACTCCTCTTTCTAATTCAGCATTTTTATTGACATAGAAAGCAGAACAACTCCAAGGTGATTGACTTTTTCTTATGAGTTTTTTATCTAAAAGATCTTGTATTTCTTCTTGACAAAATTTTAAGACTTCTTGGTTCATTTGTGTTGGGCGGGCTTTGGTAGGAATTTTGTTTTCAGAAAAATCATGTTCATAAGGTAGGTCTACAATATGCCTTTTTCTTTCCCAAAAGGCATTGGGTAGGGTAGAGCATATGGTTTTCTCTATGTATTTTTGTAAGGAAGCAATTTTCTCTATAATTTTTGGTTTCAAAAGATTTTCTTCTATCCTTTTGAATTCTAAATCTTCTTTTAAAAATTCAAGTTGGTTTTCTTTGTCTTTTATAAGGCAATTTATTTCTGAAATGGAATGTTCTTGTAAAATATTAAGACTTCTTTTCTGTGGTTTTGTTATGAAATTGAAGGTGATTTTTTTATTTAAAGCATGAGTTTCTATACCTTCATTAGTAACAGTAAAGGGTTGGATTAGTTGTATAAAAGGTGTTCCAAGGATAACCTGTTGCCTCATGTTTTTAACTAAAAGAAAAGATGTTTTGTAAGACATTTGATCTTTTATTATTAGGGCTTCGAGTAACTTGTATTGTATTTTCAGTTTGTCTCATGAGGCTGATTTTAAGGATTCAGAGGTTTTGTCAAAGTATCTTGTTGGAACAAGGCCTTCTTTGATACAATTGAGGTCGGCTCCTGTATCAAAGAGTGTTGTTGTTTCAATAATATACTCATTATTGATTTTTATCTTAATATTTATTATCCATTTTCTAGATGTTATTTCTGTTAACAACATAAGAAAGGCTGGATTAGAGGTGTCTCGGGATACTAGTGATTTCATTTTGATCATCTGGTTTTGTTTTTCCTTTTATAGCAAGAGACTTTATATCAGAAATTTCCTGTTTCATTTCTAATTGAGTCTCTTTCAAAGCTTGTATTTCTAACTTTTGTTGTTTTATTTCGTTTTGGAGGTCATTAATATTTATAGGTCTAGACTGTGGTTTTTTGTTTCTATTCAAAATGTCTTTAAGATTGTAGGATGTATTAGGCTTGGAAGTAATATTCATAAAAGAGTGTAGTCTATCTAGGTATTCTTTTTGGCTTCGTGGTCAAGTATTCTGTCAAATCGGTAGTGCTGAGAAGTAACTCTTCTTCTTTTGTTAAGACGTTTACTTCGGGAATGGGTTTTTCTGGAGAAGCGTCTTCATATTCGAATCAAGAGGAATCTATTTCATTGATCTGAAGACCTTCTTCCTCAAGAAATTCATCAGAAGAAGTATCATCATTTTCTATGAAGATGTTATTTAACTGGTTAAGAGTATTGTCATCTAAAGAAAGCTCATTTAATTTTTTATTAATCCTACAGTATTTTGAAATATGACCTTTTCTACCACAAGAGTAGCACTTAATATCTTTGAAATTTTTCTTATCAGTGTGGGTCCTATTTTGGTTATTATGGTGTCTTTGATTATTCCTACGGGGTTGGGGTTTGTTGCGATGTTTCTTTGTTTCTTTCTCGGGAGGACAAGTCCCCCTACATTTTGTTTTTGTTTTTTCATTATAAGAAGGGTCATATTGGGCACAGAAATCTCCTAGACTTCTATTAGTGAGGGATTGTTCTTCCTTGAGTTGTCTTTGTAATTTGATAGTGTTACACATTTGTGTTCCTTGTCTATAAACATAAGAGACTATTTCTCCATAAGAAAGGATATCATAAGGAATTTGACCGCTGTATTCTTCTCTAATTTTATCTCGACTTGGTCTCCTATAATCTGAGGTAAACCTGCTAAGAATTTTTCTTTCCAAAAGGGTTGATTGCGTCGGGTCTAATAAGAACCCTTTGAAAGAAAAGCTCTTTGTCTTCTCTAAATCTTCCTAAGGATTTGCAACGCATATTGGAAAGGAGATCTTGGTTTCTATCCCTAATATGTGAAGGATCTCCTATAAAGTGTTGTGAGATGGAATAGATGAGGGTATTGACCGCATCTGGGATGAGACGTCCTTGATCATCATCCATGCGTTGACCAAAATCATCTACCTTATAAGCAGTTAAAATTTGTGTCTTTTGTTCATCTGTCAGGTAGTTATCCCACCAACCTTTTAGTTGTCCAGTGAATCCGACTACTAAAAGATTAGCAACAGCATGGTCTGAAACATCTTGCTGTGTTTTGTAGGCATTAGCAAGCATTACCATGTTATTAAGAATGTTCATAATATTGGTTTCTGCAACACCATCAATGTTCCATTCATAGATGGCGTCAGGAGAGTATTTATTCTGTATTTTTTGAGCTGATTCTTCTTGGGCAATGTCTGGTGGGGTAGCTCTACTATAATAAAGCTTTTGAGGTTGTCTCCAATTGAGTCTGTTAATCTCATTGACTGACTCATTATTGGAATTACCGAGTGTTTGGTCGGGGCACTAATAGTAGGTTGGTCAGAGTGTCTTTAATGATAAGATTCTGGAATTTAAGAGTGTCAAGTATAGGATCGGGTTCTAACTTTGATTTTCCTAAGAGTTTTTTCTTTTGTTCTATTGCCTTGGCAAATTCTGGGCTAAGATTTTTTGGAAATTCAAAGGCTTTAAAAATGGGTTTTTTGAGTGTCTCAACTTGAGGTGTAATGATCTGAGTAGGATTCCGGATGGTGGATTCTATCCTATTCAACTGTTTTCCTAAGGTTACTAAATGTTGATTAGTAAAATTGTTTTGTTCAATAACTTTGTGGGTGTATAGAGAGTCTCCTTTGTCTGGAAGCCTAAAGGGAGTGGCTGTAACCTCGCTATCTCCATGCTGAATTTTTATTCTCCTAAGGGGTGGATGATTGGATTCTATGGTTTCACCATTATCAAGTTTCCATTTGTAATGATGATCTAAAACAAATATTTCTTTTGGTTCAAGGAATCGTTCTTCTAACCAATCAAAGAAGAATATATGGACTTCATATTCGTATATGTAGTCGTAATATTTTTGTTTGACGTCTTTTGCTTTGTCAGCAAAGGTTTTGAAGAACCATTCTCTGATTTGTTTGTTGTCTTCAGAATTAAATTCTTTATTAAGAAAAGTTTTGTTTGGTTCAAAATGTTTTTCTAAAACATTAAGCTCAGCATCTATCATTTGAGAATAAGTAGGAGAATGATGAGGGGAATCTGTACTTTCTAGGACTGGTTCGTGGCTGGTTTTGTTGATAAACCGGCCTGGAAATCCCTGATCTATTATCTAAACCACTAATTTCTGGTTCAGGAGGTGTCTCTTGATTACTTCTACTGGTGGAAGGAGGTAAAGGTGTTGTATCATGTGTGGGAGTATCTCTATGTATACTAGGAGGAGGAGTGTTTCTGTGCGTACTAGGAGGAATGGTGATTATAGGAGGAAGATTAGGGTTAAGATCTATGGACCTCGTATAAGAATTATGAAAAGAAGGACTAGATCTTGAATCGAAAGATCTTCTAGGAAATCTAATGGTCACTCTTCCTTCTGGATGTTGAATGACATTAGTTGGATCTGTATTTTGAACAACTTGTTGGGGAATTTGGTTTTCTAATTCCCATTATTCTGGTAAAGTAACTTGGTTCCAATTAATAGACCTAGGAATTGTTGTATTAGCTCTAGAAATGTCAGTTTGGAGGAGAAGTGTTTCTCCTCGAGGACTACGTTTGAAAGCATTTTCTCCAAAGGCGGAGGACATGGCTTTATAATGAATTCTATAAACAAGGGCTAAAGGAATAGAACCATCTGCTACTTTATAATTATGTGTTTTGATTTGGAGTGTTAGGGCTCTAAGAATGTTCTTATCTTTGAGGGAAACGGAGAAATTGGGATAACAGTCAAAATGTATAGGTCCTTTGCAGAGACTTGTCTCTACAGTACCAAGAATCGATTCATCATAGTTTAAAAGACGTGAATCACGTAAGACTAAGAGAATGGGAGTATTAAGGCCTTCTTTAGTAAGAGGTTTGACTCCTACTTGGACTAGTCCTATATGAATGTAGTTGTATTTTTGTTTATGCTTTAGAATGGACTCTTTGTTCAAAAGATGTATTTTTTCATAAGAATTAGAAAGAGGAACATCTCTTTCTTCAGTAGTTATGACATAGTCTGATTTTTTGAAAAACTTCAATTTTGATTGCCTGTATATTTCCTTAAGCTGTATTTTAGGAATTTCCCAATTCTCTATAGATTTGTTGAAATCTTCTATCCTTACTTCTTCTCCATGTATAGGACTTGGATCTGAGTACATTTGTGATAGAGAACTAGAGGAAGATGTAGATCTTCTATGTAAACTCATACTTAAGATCGGAACTATTCCTTCTTCAGAACCGTTACAGAGCTAAACCAACGGTCTAACAGCCACTCAGGGACTTACGGCCTGGACAACTTTCCAAATTGAACAAGAGAAGAAGGTGATAAGCTTTTACATATAAAGTGAAATGAGTTTCCACCATTCCAATTCATTTGTTATGCTTTGAAACTGTGGCTCCTTCATATATTTTCCCCTTTTCTTGTGCCTGTCATTCTGGAGATGTTGTTTCTCTTCATTTTATGCCACTGTTGTTATTTCTTGAATGAATTATAGGTACTTGATATTCTCTCTCTCTCTCTCTCTCTCTCTCTCTCTCTCTCTCTCTCTCTCTCTCTCTCTCTCTCCCTCCCCCTCCCCCTCCCCCTCCCTCCCTCCCTCCCTCTCTCCATGGAATCATTTTGGACAAAATCATGCTTTCCACATAATATGAATATGGCACTATATCTTTCTACTCATCTAGTCCTTCATCATTTTTACCGTATCTAATGAGTTTGAATTCTTGATAGAAGGAGCGGGTTCTTAAACTTTATCGAATGTGGTTGGTTTAGTGGTTTTACTTTTATTATTGAACTGTCAAGCATGAGTTGCTTAACATCTTGATAATAGTTTAACAAATGTTTGATTTCTTTGACATAATGAATATAGTTGAAGATCCTATTTCATGACATATATGTTTTACCACTTTGAACTGTTAGGCTGCTTTTAATGCTTAGTATAATCGTATATGTTTATTTATTTGCTTTACTCATGCTTTGTCTTTCTCTATCTTTCTCATCCGTGTAGGTCAATAGGTCACTCTCAGCTCCAGATAACTCTCCTATTTCAAAGGGATCGAATGAATCACGTGGTTCGAAAAGCTTGACATTCCTAATCAAGGACCAAGAGATCAACTATATGCATCACTTAAGGCAGTAGTCCACGTAAGTTAACTTTCTATTGAGTTTTTTAACATATAGATATACAGTGCGAGTTTTATATTGTCCTTTGAAACTTTGTGATGTAGTCCATGACATTAACTCAATTATACAATTATATAGAATGGTTTACATTAGTAACAATGATAGTGGATGTAATGTAAATTAACTTTTTGATAAGTCTTTTTGGATACAAGTAGTAGATGTAATTGTTTTGTGATATTTCGGGAGATAGACCACGACATAAACGCAATTTTACAGTTATAGAGTATGGTTTTTTCCAATTCACTTCTAAGAGGTTCAACACTTAGCTTTCAAATGCCAATATCTTCATGAAAAGATTGATAGAACACATGAGATAGAATGATCCACAAAATACACTGCAAGGCACTCAAAATTTCTTCATCTTGATTCTTGAAGCATATTTGATAAGCTTGATATAGTTGTGAAGGACACTCCAAAGCTTCATTTGTAAAAAGTTATAGCTACACAAGTTATGTATGAATAGAATACATATATTCCCAATTCTTTGATTTAGACAATAATTCAGAATTGTCCATGCCTTAATGATAAGATATACTAGCATTGATAATTTTTTATTGCAGAAAGTTGTATCTCAGTTGAGAAGAAGTATTTTAGATCATTTGCTCAACAAGGATCCAATATCTTATCCATTATCTCAAGATAACATGGGGATAAATGTCTCAACCTATAAGGTAACATTATTTCAATAATTTCTTTGTACATTGTTCGCATATGCATTCTTGGAGATTTGAAACAAACATTTCTTGAGTTCAAGTGCATGGTGATCAATAATCAATATATCATATTTTACTCATATTAATGCACACTTTTTATTTGTAAGAATTTGTAACCAATGCTCACAACAAATGACAAATGAGTATATCCTAAACACAGACAAATCCGTCTTCATCGGAGAAAGCAAGAACTCGAGGCAAAAGCACACTAGTAGGGGAAGAGACAGTATCTTTCTTTCTCCCTCCGGATTGTCTAATTGGCACAGAATTGGACAAGGTGGTTGCTTGAACTTTTTCTTTATGTTTTTGCGTAAATGCATATAAATATCTCAATCTATATATCTAATTGTCTAACTATTTTCATTTTTATGATGCGATTATTGATTGCAGAGCATTCAACTTCGGTCTTCATTTGAAGAGAGGCTGCAAGGTTGGCATATTGCATGCAAACAACGAGTAGATGGAAAATTAGACATGGTAATTATATATTAATAAAAAATTCATTGTTACTACTTTCCTAAATGAATTGATGATTAAAAAGAAGTAACGTGTATTTGATTAATTTATATGTTATCCAAAAGGATTAATAAAAAAGTTAGCTTTTACGTTATTGTGCATTTTATTATTGAGTGTATTGAAATCTTTTCACTACCTCTTATGAGTAATAGCTTTGCACACGACTATCTTGAAATTTCTGATGGTAATCAAGATATCTTCAATCTATTATCTTTGTAGAGCTATCGTCATGGACAATTAAATAGATTGTTCCGCTCAACTGTCGAGGTTGTCCAAAGATATAATGGAAGCAAAGGATGACAGATAAGAAGACGCCAAGGAGTAATTTTCTACAGGTGAGTTACAAAAACCCTAAAAAATAAAATGCAAAATAAAGTTATATTTACTTAATGCTTAGGGTGTGATTTCATTTGGGCGAGAATTTAGGAGCAAGGTCTTGCCACTACAGCGAAAGGTTTTTTGAAGAGAACGAGATCTTCCGAAAAGAAAGAAAAAATTCCTCCAACCAAGTCATTAAAGATCTCTAGTGCAAAGAAAACTACTGCCGAAACTATTTCGGAGGAATTGGACAACAACCTAAAGAACATCTGTAGTAGCAGTTCCGAGCGCGCGGCGTGCGCGGGTGGTGCAGACGGCGGCCCGGCGGCGTGCGGCGAGCTGTTTGCGCGGCTTCTTCTTTTGCTCCTGGTTCGGTTCGCAAAAAGAAGAACGAAGAAGGAGAAGAAGAAGGTAACGTGGGGGAGGAGGCAAGAAGAGAGAGAAGATATAAGGTTGAATGCTCAAAGGGAGAGAGAGAAAGAGAGAGTTGGCGTGGGGGAGGGGGTGTTTCGCACGAGGGGGAAAAGGAGAGAAGGAGAGAGAGAGAGAGAGAAGGAAAGAGAAACTTGTGGGAAAGTTAGGTG
The DNA here is from genome assembly GCA_016097595.1 of Eucalyptus pumila. Taxonomy (NCBI): domain Eukaryota; kingdom Viridiplantae; phylum Streptophyta; class Magnoliopsida; order Myrtales; family Myrtaceae; genus Eucalyptus; species Eucalyptus pumila. The sequence continues at coordinate 23,467,894 of CM027853.1, read as the reverse complement.
TTTGGTCAAATGGGGTAAAAAGAAATGGGAATCAAATCAAAAGAAAATAATTCCCTCAAATAGAAAATTCTTAATTCATTTTTTTTTCTTTTGAATAAGCTCGATGATTCCCAAAAGAAATTTCAGATTATAGCACTCGGTTCCCGCTTGCATTTCTGCATCCATTTTCCCTCTTTAATTTCTCTCAAATGACTCTCATAAAATCAATTGATGTCTCACTTATCAAATTGATTATTTTCCTCATCCAAGAATTCCCTCATGCTTATGAATTTCACAATCTCCGGCTTCAACTGAACGAAAACGGCCATATCTATCCAGTCAAAATTAAAACCCGAAAATCTGGATGTCACAGCATAAATATAAACATGAGTTCCTTATATCTGCTTATTTATTTGATTGTCTTTATAGAAAGCGAAGATTGGAAGAAATATTTGAAGTTCAGCGGTGATACCGAGGATGATGCATTTAGCGGTAAAAAGACTCAGTGAAAGTATCCGACAGCCAACTCAAGCATCCATAGTTGAAGAGAAGAGCCTAAAATGATATCCACAAGTTCGGATGTTTCTTTTCGAAGATCTGATTTGATTTCAACTTAGAAATCCAAGAGAGCATACTGAGTTTATTTTCGTTCATTTCATCTGAATCGCTGGGCGATTTCGAAACTTTTGTCGTTGGAACTATGAAACCTCAAGCCTTTTCTGTTTTGGGTCGAACATCAAGGGTTGTTTGCCTGCCGGGAATGGAGAAAGTGGAATGGTACTCGAGCCTTTATTTTCTTTACTTGTGTTACTGGTGACCTTTAATAGGTATTGAGAATAATTTGTTATTTACTTTTTGTAATCCCACATTTTAGACCCAAATTTTATCTTAAAGTTACGACTATTCGACATAAGTTTTTTCCATGCTTTGTACCCTTTCGTGACAACCGCCCATTTGGTGACCGTTCGTGATGGGAGACGGGATGAAGGAGCCACAGTTTCAAAGCATAACAAATGAATTGGAATGGTGGAAACTCATTTCACTTTATATGTAAAAGCTTATCACCTTCTTCTCTTGTTCAATTTGGAAAGTTGTTCATTCTCTAAAAAGCTTATCACCTTCTTCTCTTGTTCAATTTGGAAAGTTGTTCATTCTCTAAAGTATAACTATTTAGAGAATGAACAACTTTCCAAATTGAACAAGAGAAGAAGGTGATAAGCTTTTACATATAAAGTGAAATGAGTTTCCACCATTCCAATTCATTTGTTATGCTTTGAAACTGTGGCTCCTTCATATATTTTCCTTTTTCTTGTGCCTGTCATTCTGGAGATGTTGTTTCTCTTCATTTTATGCCACTGTTGTTATTTCTTGAATGAGTTATAGGTGCTTGATACTCTCTCTCTCTCTCTCTCTCTCTCTCTCTCTCTCTCTCTCTCTCTCTCTCCCTCCCTCTCTCCCTCCCTCCCTCCCTCCCTCCCTCTCTCTCCATGGAATCATTTTGGACAAAATAATGCTTTCCACATAATATGAATATGGCACTATATCTTTCTACTCATCTAGTCCTTTATCATTTTTACCGTATCTAATGAGTTTGAATTCTTGATAGAAGGAGCGGGTTCTTAAACTTTATCGAATGTGGTTGGTTTAGTGGTTTTACTTTTATTATTGAACTGTCTAGCATGAGTTGCTTAACATCTTGATAATAGTTTAACAAATGTTTGATTTCTTTGACATAATGAATATAGTTGAAGATCCTATTTCATGACATATATGTTTTACCACTTTGAACTGTTAGGCTGCTTTTAATGCTCAGTATAATCGTATATGTTTATTTATTTGCTTTACTCATGCTTTGTCTTTCTCTATCTTTCTCATCCATGTAGGTCAATAGGTCACTCTCAGCTCTAGATAACTCTCCTATTTCAAAGGGATCGAATGAATCACGTGGTTCGGAAAAGCTTGACATTCCTAATCAAGGACCAAGAGATCAACTATATGCATCACTTAAGGCAGTAGTCCACGTAAGTTAACTTTCTATTGAGTTTTTTAACATATAGATATACAGTGCGAGTTTTATATTGTCCTTTGAAACTTTGTGATGTAGTCCATGACATTAACTCAATTATACAATTATATAGAATGGTTTACATTAGTAACAATGATAGTGGATGTAATGTAAATTAACTTTTTGATAAGTCTTTTTGGATACAAGTAGTAGATGTAATTGTTTTGTGATATTTCGGGAGATAGACCACGACATAAACGCAATTTTACAGTTATAGAGTATGGTTTTTTCCAATTCACTTCTAAGAGGTTCAACACTTAGCTTTCAAATGCCAATATCTTCATGAAAAGATTGATAGAACACATGAGATAGAATGATCCACAAAATACACTGCAAGGCACTCAAAATTTCTTCATCTTGATTCTTGAAGCATATTTGATAAGCTTGATATAGTTGTGAAGGACACTCCAAAGCTTCATTTGTAAAAAGTTATAGCTACACAAGTTATGTATGAATAGAATACATATATTCCCAATTCTTTGATTTAGACAATAATTCAGAATTGTCCATACCTTAATGATAAGATATACTAGCATTGATAATTTTTGATTGCAAAAAGTTGTATCTCAGTTGAGAATAAGTATTTTAGATCATTTGCTCAACAAGGATCCAATATCTTATCCATTATCTCAAGATAACATGGGGATAAATGTCTCAACCTTTAAGGTAACATTATTTCAATAATTTCTTTGTACATTGTTCGCATATGCATTCTTGAAGATTTGAAACAAACATTTCTTGAGTTCAAGTGCATGGTGATCAATAATCAATATATCATATTTTACTCATATTAATGCACACTTTTTATTTGTAAGAATTTGTAACCAATGCTCACAACAAATGACAAATGAGTATATCCTAAACACAGACAAATCCGTCTTCATCGGAGAAAGCAAGAACTCGAGGCAAAAGCACACTAGTAGGGGAAGAGACAGTATCTTTCTTTCTCCCTCCGGATTGTCTAATTGGCACAGAATTGGACAAGGTGGTTGCTTGAACTTTTTCTTTATGTTTTTGCGTAAATGCATATAAATATCTCAATCTATATATCTAATTGTCTAACTATTTTCATTTTTATGATGCGATTATTGATTGCAGAGCATTCAACTTCGGTCTTCATTTGAAGAGAGGCTGCATGGTTGGCATATTGCATGCAAACAACGAGTAGATGGAAAATTAGACATGGTAATTATATATTAATAAAAAATTCATTGTTACTACTTTCCTTAATGAATTGATGATTAAAAGAAGTAACGTGTATTTGATTAATTTATATGTTATCCAAAAGGATTAATAAAAAAGTTAGCTTTTACGTTATTGTGCATTTTATTATTGAGTGTATTGAAATCTTTTCACTACCTCTTATGAGTAATAGCTTTGCACACGACTATCTTGAAATTTCTGATGGTAATCAAGATATCTTCAATCTATTATCTTTGTAGAGCTATCGTCATGGACAATTAAATAGATTGTTCCACTCAACCGCGAGGTTGTCCAGATATAATGGAAGCAAGGACAGATAAGAAGACGCCAAGGAGTAATTTTCTACAGGTGAGTTACAAAAACCCTAAATAAATAAAATGCAAAATAAAGTTATATTTACTTAATGCTTAGGGTGTGATTTCATTTGGGTGACAATTTAGGAGCAAGGTTGTCACGCCCCGATCCTCAGGCACGCACACATCCCTTACCTTGGTCGATTAATAGCGCTGTCCCAGGACGCATCGCCGACCCTTTTATATATTAAGCACATGCGGAAGTAATTATAAAATCCCCGGACAATAATTCAATGGGAGAGAAAAGCAGGACCCCAACTCGCAGAAACTAGGACATACCTTTATACATACCGAGTTAATTTATTTACATCGCCAGCCGATATTTACAAGGTCAAACAAAAGGTTGGTTATCAAAATTTATTGTTCTAAGACCAACTATTTAGACTCAACTTCTGGACTCTCAGTCCACTTGATCCGGGCGAGACGACGGTTCTTCTACATCACCATCGCAGGTCCGCTTGTTCCACATCCTTAGCCGCATCAATCACTTCGGCAGGAACATCGAAGCTTAGGAGGGGGCCTATCCTTAAACCGTATGGAGTGGTTTTGAACCAGGCTCTAAAAAGATCGGGTACTTCGTGATTTGGGGCCTCATCTCGCCCGTACTGAAGTTATCACCAACTCATATGTCCAAAAGCCCTTTGGATCGAAAAGCATAGACCTGATCGGTCGTTCTCGTAGGACGACAGTAACGACCAGGGGGATCTACCATCTCCGAACCTGAAATGGTTATTCAATAACCAATGAGATCACGTCTCAGCAAGCTCTACCCCTAATACCCGATTAGTAAACCAATACACCGTCTAGGTTGCCTATGCACAGCACAAGTCGAGGACTTACCTTGGCCTCGCCCAACCTGCAGTTTAAGGCTAAACACATATATTCAAACAATTCACGACATACGATCAAGCATTGATCAATCGACTTAGTCGATTACATGTCAATCGGACCATCTCTAGGTCATTCCCACTCATACCATAACTTCCCAATGGCGTACTCATTCACCAAAATCACATGTGTTTCTCGGGCGTTTTCGCCAATGACATACCGATCACCGACACCGTGCGTTTTTTAAGGCGCCGTTTTCACCAGTGATATCCTCGATCACCGAACCACGTGTCCTTTCTAGGGCGCCGTTTTCGCCAAGGTGACATCGGCTATAGACAACATCGTGAGTTCTTTAAGGCGTCGTTTTCACCAGTGATATTCCCATAACCACCGAACCACGCTTGTCTATAAGTCATTTACGTGCGTTTCTTAAGGCGCCGCGCCAACATACTCCCAATCACCGAACCACGTATGTCCAATAATATCGTACCTGATTGGTCTCAGCCAATAACATTCTCAGTTAGCTCTCACGCTCTCCCTACTATATAGCCCATCGACGCACTGGCGCTATATACCCATGCTTGGCCATTACCAATCAAATATTCAATAACAAACAATTTAGGACAATTCCTAAAATTCCACAATAAATTTAATTCCACACAACGTAGAGCTCAAATAAATAAATGGGCTGCACCACGACAATCAGCACGAAATTCCGGTCACCGCCATCCCGGTTGAATTTCCGAAAAATAATTAATTAAATAATTAATTTTGAGAATTAAATAAATAAATACAATAAATTCAATTTAGCACAATATAAAGCTTAATTAAATAAAACGGTCTGCACCACGATCATCAGCATAAAATCCCGTCACTGGCCATCCCAAATTGAATTTCCTGAAATAAATAATTAAATAATTAATTTCGAAAATTAATATTTAATTCCTAAAAATTCCACCTAGGCCCGATTTGCTTAATTAACACCCGATAAGGGATGGGAAAATCCCAAGAAGCATCCAATAAATACTATAGGCAATCCTCTATCCAAGTACACTAATTATTTCACTAATAGGCAATGAAATTAACTAATAATCGCTAATCCATTCTAATCTAACAACCTAATTACACTTAACTAACACTAATCAACCTTTAAGTGTAATTAGCAAACTAAGAAGGTTTTAGTGAGTAAAACTCACTGGATTAAAGATCCGTTCGGATCAAATCGACGAGACGCGACAAGGCTCGGTTCTCTCCAAAGCGATTCCGCAACCGGGAGTCGAGAGGACTCAAAAACGGCCACGGGTCTTCAAACCCTTGCTGGAAACTGAAGAAATAGGCTGCTGAAACGGTTTGCCTTCTTCCACTCAAACGGACCTCTTAGAATTGAACCGGTGTAGGCGTGGGTTGGGCTGAGCTACTGAAAACAGAAAGGCCGAAGTTACTGCCGAAGGGGCCACAACTTCCACGTTGGAGAGGAGTCCCACACGCTGGAGGGTTGGTTGCCAAAGTGGGTGCGTCCGCGACTTCTGTGGAGGGGCAGACTGAGCACGAAAAGGGACAAACAGCCGCACAACTGAAGGAAGCAGTGTCGTCGATTCTGGTGGACCACGCTTCGACTGATTAAGGAAAGAGACAGCACGTGCAGATGGGAGAAGTCATGCGAGGAAGTGGACAGCAACCGCACAAAAGGAGAGAAGACTCCTTCGGTCTTGATGAGGAGACGACGAACAGGGCAGAAACCGCATGGGACACTTGTCCACGTCGCCAAGAGAAAGAGAGAGAGAGAGAGATATTTATTTAAGGGATAAGCAAAGACTCGGTCAAACGGGGAAATTGAATTCTGCAGGGAGAGACAGTCGGTGGGGCATGAACCGAGAGAGAGAGAGGATGTGCGGATGGTGTTCACGCACAAGAAAAAGTAAAAAGAACGTGCGTGGAAGGGGAGAAGGAGGGAGAGAATAAATGTGCGGGTGAGACAAGGGCAACGTCGGCCAGAGGGGCACACGCCAAAAGGAAGAAAAAAAGAAATAGGGAGAGAGGAAAGAATTAAATATTCTTGCATGAGCTTCGGATGATTAGGAAGCATGTACGATGGAGAAGAGATGTACATGGCCGAGAGCGTCCAAGGGAAAAGGAACCAAAATGTTGAATAAAACACTTTATACTCACCTTCAATTAACATTATTAATTGGTCATCCTAGGCCAAATTCTTCATCAATTGCACATTTGAAATCTAATTGAAGGCAGTCCTTTAATCCCATGAATTTTCTTCAAATCTGATTTTTATCTCGTTTTTCGGCATTCAATATTCTGAACAAACAAATCCGGTTGGGTCCAATTTGAATTCAGAAAAAGCCCAAATAACTTCCATCCACCGATTCACTTACACCAGATGTCAAAAGTCTCTTCAAAGTAGCCAATCCGAATTTCCACTCATTTTCCGCATTGCCGATCCGGTTTTCCGTAAAAATCCCGAACTCACCGGAATTTCCTCATAAGGTGAGTCGACATTCCTAGAATGACTCATGACACGACAGGACTTCCAATTTCTGAAATTGAATTCAAATTAGCGATTATTTTCAATCAAACGTGTTTTTAGTGTGACCTTACTACCGGGTAGCTTCTAGGACTTTTGGCGCAATTGACCCGTGGTCGATTTTCTTTCAACCACAATGAACCCATCCGACCCATTAGCAACTCTCGATGATCATGAAAATCTCAAGGTTTCAAATACGGGCACACTAGTACCCAAAACGACAGAAAATTGGTTTAGTGCCGATCGATGAGAATTTTGCAATCGGGTGGCATCACCCACACTTGATCACATATCTCAATCAAATCGATCTATCTCCGATCTCTCTATCGATTTTGACAATGTCGTAATGACCCTTGCAGATTAGCACGGTCGAGTAGTCAATTCCTCGATCGAATTCTCAAGTCTATTGCGTTTAAAATCCCTAAATGGCTTCACCGGATAGGCCAGTTATCTCGAGTGGCCAACTCGAGAAAAACACTACGATCACGTTGATGAAAGGCCCATCTTATCCAATCGAAATCGAACATGAAATTCAGGATGTCACAACTCTTCTCCTCTTATAAAAATTTCGTCATTGAAATTTAAACTTTTACTAATCCTTATATAAGAGGTGGGGGTATTGTCGTCTCATCAAGTCTCACTTTTACTCACGCTAATCCTTCGATCTCGTGGTGTTGTCAGACCACTTTAATCAAGGAGACCATCTTGGTACATAGAATATGCTCTTTTTGAACCAACAACTGGATCGGCTTCCCACGTACAACACTATTGTCCACGCCTAATTCTTTAGAATTTAGCATGTGGGTCGAGTCAGGCTCATATGTCCTCGACACCGATACGTGAAAGACATCATGCACTTATGCCTACCTTGGCGACGATGCAAGATGATACATCAGGATCCTGATTCTTTCTCTAGAATCTCTAAGGAACCTACATAACTCGGTCTCAGCTTTCCCCTCCTTGCTAAAATGCAAGGTATTCCTCATTGGTGACACCTTCAGAAAGATGCTTTCACCAAATTAGAACTCTAAAGGCCTTCAAAGCTCATCAATTCAACTTTTCTGGCAGTTCCGTGCAGTCTTTACTCTGACATTGATCTTGGCAACTGCAATCACTGACTACTGTACTCACCTTAGCCTATGATATTTCTTTCCCTAACTTCATCTCAACAATTGAAGTTCTGTACTCTCTGCTATACACTGTTTAAGAAAGAACCATCTGAAAGCTCTGCTAACTTGGAACATCTGATCTAGATTTGAAATACAATTCATCCCTAACACTCCATGCCGATGAATTATTTGATATGCACACACTTCGGTATACCCATTCCAATCAAGATCTTTTCGTGCTGTACTAAGGTGAGTTGACTCCATTCATCCGTCAACAACAACCCCATAAGGAATCGGTACTCTTCCTAGCTCCTTAATAAGCCTGTCTTAACATTCTATCATGCTATGCTTCCCTTCCCACTTGGAACTCTCAAGTGACTATAAAAGTCCTTCCGAGTTGCATTACCAAATTCTCACTTACTAACACATATGATACTTGCAACCTGATCGGCAATGATTATCTTCAAAGTGATCTACCAACCGAACTAATGCTAATTCAAACCTATTTTAATTGTTTGATCGAATACTACAACTACTATAGTGAATTTCGACAAGGTCTTCTTCTCAAGTTCCGTACAAAGTCTAACACCTATCATCACCCACGATACCTCAGCATTCCATAATCGAAATCTGAAAGTCAACCTTTCTCTTACTGGTATCTTCTTACAGGATTTCTTGAACATCTCAATCTGTCAATTGAAATGTTCGTTTTTTAACGTGAATATCCGGTTCAATTCTGAGGGTGGCCATAAGATTCAAAATGTGGCCTACCTCAAATTTAAAAACCGAATCTTGAACTTTTTCAAGTAAGGTCCATACTTTAACTAGCCCATACACAATTGAAGACTCTTAACTCAATGCATCAGAGACTTCTTTCATTCTTCCAGGATGATACCATATATCACCATTTTAGTCCTCCCAAGGTTCTAATTTACAACACCGTCTCCCATTCAACTCCTTCTAAGAGAATGAACACTTGAGACTTTAATAGATGATGAAGATATGGAATTTTCCCTCATACAAACTATGTCTCTATACCTTTAGAGCGAGAATTAATGCTGTGAATTTCCAATTCATGCACTGGAAATTTTAACTTATGAGGTCTCAACTGGCGGGACGTTTATGCAACAACCCTACCATATTGTATTAGCACACAACCCAGTCTTCTGAATGACCCATTACCATAGGTCTCGTATCTTCCATGACCAGATGGAATAAATAGTATGGGTGTGGTAGTTAGCTTCCAAAGCTCTTGGAGACTACACTCGCACCTGTCTGTCCACATGAACTTTTCTTCTTTCTTCAGGAGTCGAGTCATTGGCGGTACTGATGCTAAAGCTTCTCCCACAAATCCTTTGTAGTAACATGTCCAATTCACACGGCTTCTGATCTCTAACATTGTTGTCGGTCTCGGTCCATTAGCAACTGTTTCAATCTTGGCTAGGTTCATGAAGATTCCTTTACCTGTAATCACATGACCATTCTTAGGGGCTCTCGTGATTCTCAGCACTTAATGAATACCCTAGAATGTCGCTACACCACATGATCACCATTGATCTAGATATTCTTTGTACACTCGGTTTGTCAAATCTATGACAATGGCTGGAGCGTTTGTCAAATCAAATGGCTTTACATTATTCTCACAAGGGCCAAATCAAGTGCAAAAAGTTATCTTCAGTATAACCTCATTCTTGGTTCTCAACTGATGATAATTTGTCCTTAATTCGATCCTTGAAGACGTCAACACTCTTTATAATAAGTCACCCAATTCGTCGATCTCTGTCAATGAACACTTATCCTTGATTGTCACTTGATTGAGTCGACTATAGCTGATGTATAATTGCAACGAACTATCTTACTTTCTTTCTCACTACAAGACTAATGTTTCCCTTAGGTAATGCACCAATAGGCATGAATTTCTCATTCATCAATCCTCACATCGGCACCATTGGTTCCTTTTTAATTTAGACAACAACAACTAGGTAAGAAACTTTAGAGAATGGTTTTGTTTCTGCTAACTCAATCCCAAATTCTCACTTTCTCGACGACGGCCTAACAATCCCTTTGGCAACACTTCTAGGAATTCTTGGACTATTGAGGAGTCCTCAAATTTTCAATTCTTCAATCTGATTTATCTTGACAATCGCCAAGTAACCTAGGCGTCCTTCGTCTAACAAACGGATCACCACCATGTGACAAGATTAAGAAAGTCGAAGACCCTTTGCCACTCTCAATAAAATTCGCACTTTTACTGCTCCTAGAATAAATTAATACTCCACTATAACAATTCATCACCAAAAATGCTCCAAAGTCAATTCTTTCCACACTTGACAATAAGTTGTACACTAACTACCAATCAAGTACAACTCTAGTCATCGTGGTTCTTTCCTACCATCTTAACACACATATTGAAATTCCACAACTTAATCCCCAAACTCTTTGAGGCACCATTCGATAAAATTACTTCAAGACATTATTTCTCATTCGATGCATGGCCGGTTTTATTTTTGTCCCTTTCGCCATCCTAGTGGCATTCCATCGGTAGTAGCAATGTTGGTGTTCTTCTTGAACTCTAACTGATAGTCCCTCACCTGATGGCCGTGCTGACTACCATCAAAGCACGTTCTAGTCATACTCAGACATAGGATTAATCCATGCCTTCATTCCATACTTTTGGCACTCATTTGGTGAGTTCTCAATCTCCTGTAAGATGACAGCATGCACACTACTTGCACCGGGGTCTGTCCCAAAAATGCCCGCGGTATTTTCTACAGCGCACTCCTGTTGATCTATCCTATCAATGGTGCTGGCACTTGAGATCTCATCAATGATAACGACAACTACTGTTGTGGTCCCATCAACCTTCTGGAACCGATTCTTGCCAAATGACCCTATCGATCACGATCAGAAAAACCACCCGTCCTAAGACGGCACGGGGCCGATTCATATTGCCTTCCATAACACACAACGTTCTAATTCAATGCTAACCTGTCTATCCCATCTTTCTTAATGGGTGGAATAGAACATACTTTTCCAGTCGTAGGCTCCTTACCAAACTGATTTCCACCTCTACTGAATCTGAACCTCTCCTCGGATGCAACAGCTTGCTCCCATATCACATCTCCATATTGAACCATGGTAGGTGTGGCAATAACAACGATTTTGGCACTGACAACAGTAACGGCAACAACGGCAGTTCGATCTTGAGCTTACTGGCTCGACACGCTCCTTGGGGACACTTGCGCCTAAACGATCCCGCTGAACCTAGGATCGCTTGGTGCTGCTACACTCGCAGTACCACCCCACGGTGGTACTTTTACACTCGCACCGGCCTAAGCCGGCACTCGCCACAACCACCTCGGGCACCGATCCTCGTCGGCATTCTATCCCGAGTTCCGAGGCTATTGCCCTCTTATAGGAGTCTCGGCTCTCGGTCACTCACGGCTCAACTTTAACTACTCGAGCCTCCTTCCAATTCCGCACCGAATTAGAAATAGAGTGACCCAAATAACAAGAAATTTTAGCACTCAGCTATCACGTACATGCACCCGCATGAATTTAAAGGCCTTCCCTACTACTATCCCATAGGTCATCGCACCTTATCACTCCAATACCTAACCATTGCTCTGATACCACAAAAAGGGGATGTCACGCCCCGATCCTCAGGCACGCACACATCCCTTACCTTGGTCGATTAATAGCGACGTCCCAGGACGCATCGCCGACCCTTTTATATATTAAGCACATGCGGAAGTAATTATAAAATCCCCGACAATAATTCAATGGGATAGAAAAGCGGGACCGCAACTCCACGTAAACTAGGACATACCTTTATACATACCGAGTTAATTTATTTACATCGCCAGCCGATATTTACAAGGTCAAACAAAAGGTTGGTTATCAAAATTTATTGTTCTAAGACCAACTATTTAGACTCAACTTCTGGACTCTCAGGGTCCACTTGATCCGGGCGAGACGACGGTTCTTCTACATCACCATCAGTAGGTCCGCTAGTTCCACATCCTTAGCCGCATCAATCACTTCGGCAGAACATCGAAGCTTAGGAGGGGGCCTATCCTTAAACCGTATGGAGTGGTTTTGAACCAGTGCTCTAAAAAGATCGGGTACTTCGTGATTTGAGGCCTCATCTCGCCTGCATCGAAGTTATCACCAACTCATATGTCCAAAAGCCCTTTGGATCGGAAAGCATAGACTCGATCGGTCGTTCTCATGGACGACCGTAACGACTTGGGGGATCTACCATCTCCGAACCTGAAATGGTTATTCAATAACCAATGAGATCACGTCTCAGCAAGCTCTACCCCCTAATACCCGATTAGTAAACCAATACACCGTCTAGGTTGCCTATGCACAGCACAAGTCAGAGGACTTACCTTGGCCTCGTTCCTCCCGCCAACCTGCAGTTTAAGGCTAAACACATATATTCAAACAGTTCACGACATACGATCAAGATTGATCAATCGACTTAGTCGATTACATGTCAATCGGACCATCTCTAGGTCATTCCCACTCATACCATAACTTCCCAATGGCGTACTCATTCACCAAATCACATGTGTTTCTCGGGCGTCGTTTTCGCCAATGACATACCGATCACCGACACCGTGCGTTCTTTAAGGCGCCGTTTTCACCAGTGATATCCTCGATCACCGAACCACGTGTCCTTTCTAGGGCGCCGTTTTCGCCAAGGTGACATCGGCTATAGACAACATCGTGAGTTCTTTAAGGCGTCGTTTTCACCAAGTGATATTCCCATAACCACCGAACCACGTTTGTCATAAGTCATTTACGTGTTCTTTAAGGCGCCAAGCTGCCAAATCTTTCCCAATCACCGAACCACGTATGTCCAATAATATCGCACGATTGGTCTCAGCCAATAACATTCTCAGTTAGCTCTCACCGCTCTCCCTACTATATAGCCCATCGACGTACGGCGCTTATATACCCATGCTTGGCCATTACCAATCAAATATTCAATAACAAACAATTTAGGACAATTCCTAAAATTCCACAATAAATTTAATTCCACACAACGTGAGCTCAAATAAATAAATGGGCTGCACCACGACAATCAGCACGAAATTCCGGTCACCGGCCATCCCGTTGAATTTCCGAAAAATAATTAATTAAATAATTAATTTCGAGAATTAAATAAATAAATACAATAAATTCAATTTAGCACAATATAAAGCTTACTTAAACGGTCTGCACCACGATCATCAGCATAAAATCCCGGTCACTGGCCATCCAAGTTGAATTTCCGAAATAAATAATTAAATAATTAATTTCGAAAAATTAATATTTAATTCCTAAAAATTCCACCTAGGCCCGATTTGCTTAATTAACACCCGATAAGGGACGGAAAAATCCCAAGAAGCATCCAATAAATACTATAGGCAATCCTCTATCCAAGTACACTAATTATTTCACTAATAGGCAATGAAATTAACTAATAATCGCTAATCCATTCTAATCTAACAACCTAATTACACTTAACTAACACTAATCAACCTTTAAGTGTAATTAGCAAACTAAGAAGGTTTTATTGAGTAAAACTCACTGGATTAAAGATCCGTTCGGATCAAATCGACGAGCACGCGACAAGGCTCGGTTCTCTCCAAAGCGATTCCGGCAACCGGGCCGAGACGGCTCAAAAATCCACGGGGTCTTCAAACCCTTGCTAGAAACTGAAGAAATAGGCTGCTGAAACGGTTTGCCTTCTTCCACTGAAACGGACCTCTTAGAATTGAACCGGTGTAGGCGTGGGTTGGGCTGAGCTACTGAAAACAGAAAGGCCGAAGTTACTGCCGAAGGGGCCACAACTTCCACGTTGAGAGGAGTCCCACACGCTAGAGGGTTGGTTGCCAAAGTGGGAGCGCCCGCGACTTCTGTGGAGGGGCAGACTGAGCACGAAAAGGGACAAACAGCCGCACAACTGAAGGAAGCAGTGTCGTCGATTCTGTGGACCACGCTTCGACCGATTAAGGAAAGAGACAGCACGTGCAGATGGGAGAAGTCATGTGAGGGAAGTGGACAGCAACCGCACAAAAGGAGAGAAGACTCCTTCCGGTCTTGATGAGGGAGACGACGAACAGGGCAGAAACCGCATGGGACGCTTGTCCACGTTGCCAAGAGAAAGAGAGAGAGAGAGATATTTATTTAAGGGATAAGCAAAGACTCGGTCAAACGGGGAAATTGAATTCTGCAGGGAGAGACAGTCGGTGGGGCATGAATCGAGAGAGAGAGAGATGTGCGGATGGTGTTCACGCACAAGAAAAAGTAAAAAGAACGTGCGTGGAAGGGGAGAAGGAGGGAGAGAATAAAATGTGCGGGTGAGACAAGGGCAACGTCGGCCAGAGGGGCACACGCCAAAAGGAAGAAAAAAAGAAATAGGGAGAGAGGAAAAGAATTAAATATTCTTGCATGAGCTTCGGATGATTAGGAAGCATGTACGATGGAGAAGAGATGTACATGGCCGAGAGCGTCCAAGGGAAAAGGAACCAAAATGTTGAATAAAACACTTTATACTCACCTTCAATTAACATTATTAATTGGTCATCCTAGGCCAAATTCTTCATCAATTGCACATTTGAAATCTAATTGAAGGCAGTCCTTTAATCCCATGAATTTTCTTCAAATCTGACTTTTATCTCGTTTTTCTCGGCATTCAATATTCTGAACAAACAAATCCGGTTGAGGTCCAATTTGAATTCAGAAAAGCCCAAATAACTTCCATCCACCGATTCACTTACACCAGATGTCAAAAGTCTCTTCAAAGTAGCCAATCCGAATTTCCACTCATTTTCCGATTGCCGATCCGGTTTCCGTAAAAATCCCGAACTCACCGGAATTTCCTCAAAAGGTGAGTCGACGTTCCTAGAATGACTCATGACACGACAGGACTTTCAATTTCTGAAATCGAATTCAAATTCGCGGTTATTTTCAATCAAACGTGCTTTTAGTGTGACCTTACCTACCGGGTAGCTTCTAGGACTTTTTGGCGCAATTGACCCGTGGTCGATTTTCTTCGAACCACAATGAACCCATCCGACCCATTAGCAACTCTCGATGATCATGAAAATCTCAAGGTTTCAAATACGGGCACAGGTACCCAAAACGACAGAAAA
>CM027853.1:23299492-23452573 GCA_016097595.1 Eucalyptus pumila | reverse complement strand
TTTAAAAGTTAATTTCTATAAGGCAGTTGGAACAATTGAATTCTTGTTTCACCCAAATCAATAACCAATGTGGGGAATGGAATTACCATTTGTCATGCAACCTTCCCGTTACCTTTGCAACACAACCCACCATGGAAAATATTATAAATAGCATCTAAGAAAATTATATAGGATTAATTAAGGAAATGAAATTATATTAATGGGCACAAGCAGAATGAGCGCGGATGAGGAAATTATAGAGGAGCGCAGCAAGGCATGACTCAACAAACTTCACTCCTTTGCTGAAGCAAAGTACCGCAGCCTCAAGAACAATGAGAATATGCACATAATAAATTATTCCATAACTACTCTTGGATTATATTTTCATGATGCTTTTTTTTTATCAACTTTTGATAATTATTTTAATCATATGAAAAATTGTTAATCCATTACATTGGCTGGTACTAAAGTTTCTGGTTTTTCCTTTAAATATTTGCGTTTCAGTTTTTTTTTTTTTTTTTATCGGCAAACATCATCGCTTGATTTACTATTTCATATGAGGGAAAGTTACACTTAGAGCATCGGTGCTTAGAAGATCAAATAAAGCGGGGGTTAGAAATCGAAATTCGGGTAGGATGTTGTTTCGGCATGCCTTCGCTATCCAATCCGCAGATCGATTCATACTCCCGTTGCACGGGCGATGAAAGGCTCGGAGATGACCGAGTTTTGCTTTGGGCCCGGTTCACGAGCTACGCTCCTAACTCGTTGATTCAGTCTTCAACGCGTGGCACTAAAGGCAACAAATGTGAGTGTACTTGAGGAGAGAAATTCGCGGCTTCGACAAATTTTAGGGTTTCTTCCATCGCATCGCCTCCGCTGGAGAAGCCGAAGTAGCCTCGGCGGGCGTCGCAAATCCGTCCACGGAAGCCTCTATGATCTCGACAAACACGTGATGGCGGCTCTGTGTCGAGGAAGTTCGCTTCAATTCGCTTGGGTGCTTCGTTTTTCCGCATTGGGATCGAAAGATGCGTCGATGTTGATTCGAATCAAACCTGGAGGGGGTGGACACCAGGATTCAGATAAGACTTTGATATTTTTCTCTTTTTGGTTTGTCATTTAGATCTATGAAGCTTTTTGCAAACGCCTCTGCTCTTGCTATTGTTGCTTGCGATCTTGGGATTTGATGGCTGAAAATACTCCGATTTCTTTCCTTCCAGATACTCCATAGTACCAGTGCTATGTGGTTAAAATTTCCCGAGATAACTGGGTTCTGTTTTATGTTGCAGATCCAGTCTTCGAATCGGGTAAGGCCAAATCTGGATATCCGTAGATGCAGAGGGGCTGAATTCCATACCTTGGCTGTCCATGGGCAGAGGAGGAAAGTGTGCTCAAGCGTTTCTGCTTCTAGTTTGCATAGGGGGCATAAAGGAGAAGGTACGATCCTTCGGTAGTGCAGATTTTCCATTGTTGCTAGGGCGTTGTTGCATGCCTTCCAGAGGAAAATTTTTATTTTGGGTGGGGTTGTGGACTGCCAAATGTATTTCCAGAGGTCGGGATTGGCTGTGTAAGATGAGGTTGCTTGTGTGTTCTGTGATAAATCAGAGGCATTTCTGAATATGAAATAACCAATCTTTACCGCATAATTTCATGATTTTGTGTGCATCCATACCAGTTGATCCTCTTCATCAGGTAAGCCAATGGGTGTGGCTAAAATTTCCCGTACCCTTCTTTCATCAAACATAGAGTGTAGAAGAGGTTCTTTCCCTAGATTTATAAGGTCTAAGACTTTGTCTGGTTCTTGGTTTGATGTTGGGCCTCCTATTAGGCCACTTTTTAGCCATCTCTCTGTTCTAATTGATGTTTTTTTTCCATTACCTATCTTGTGCATCACCTGAGGAGCAACCGAATCCCTTGCCTTGATGATACTTTGCCATCCCCACGAGGGTCGTGATCCTCTACCAGCATGCCAAAAGTCTCCATGTGAGTAGTAAAGCCCTTTCAATAATTTAGTTACCAGTGAGTCTGGATTTTTAATTATGCGCCACATCTGTTTTGCTAGCATTGCTGTGTTGAAAGTCTGTAGATCCTTAAAACCCATACCCCCTTCACTCTTCCTGGTTTTTAACAAATCCCACTTCCGCCAGTGGATGCCAACCTTTTTCTCATTGCTTTTCCACCAAAACGCTGCAACGTTTCTCTCAATTGCTTTGCAAATCGATATAGGAATTTTGAATATTGACATAGTATATTGAGGGATTGCTTGTATTACTGCTTTCAGAAGTATTTCCTTTCCTGCTTTTGATAACAGTTTTTCCTTCCAGCTATCCAGTTTGGAGTTGACCCGAGCTAGGATCCATGTGAACATGTCTTTCTTGGATTGCCCCCAGTCTGAAGGTATGCCCAAATACTTGCCTGTCTTTGTGATTTCTGGTACTCGAAGGGCTGATGCCATGTTTCTCTTTAGAGCTGTAGGGCATCCTTTACTAAAGTAGATACCCGATTTGTTGAGATTAATTGCTTGGCCAGAGGCATAACAGTATTGATTTAAGATACCTGCCAAATTTTGACATTCAACGATTGTTCCATGCATGAAGAAGATTTAATCATCAGCAAAGAGTAGATGGGACAGAGTAGGGCAGTGGTTGTTCAACTTGATTCCAGTAAGTGAACCTTCCTGTACAGCTTTCTTCATTAGGATGGATAGCACATTGGCCACGATTATAAAGAGGTAAGGTGATATAGGGTCTCCTTGGCGTAAGCCACGGGTAGGTTTGAAGAAAGGTAAAGGCTCTCCATTTAAATTTATGCTGAATGATACTGTGCTCACACATTGCATGATCCTCTGAGTCCATAGGTCACAGAAACCTAATTTTGTTAGGCAAGCCTTAAGAAAATCCCACTCGATGCGATCGTACGCCTTTTGCATGTCTAGTTTTAAAACTGCTTGAAATTTTTTCTTCCTGTTGCTAGTTCGTAGTCTATGTAGCACTTCCTGAACCATTAGTATATTATCCTGAATCTGCCTGCCTCCCGCAAAAGCGCTATGTTCCTCTGTAATGATATGTGGTAGAATTGGTTTGAGCCTATTTGTGAGCACTTTGGAAATGATCTTATATAGGAAGTTGCATAGACTGATAAGGCGATACTGCTCCAGTTTTTCAGGCTGTGGGACTTTGGGAATCAGTGTAATGACTGTTCTGTTTAATGTAGGATCTAGATGACCAGAGTTGAAGAATAGCTGTATTTCTTGGAAGATCTCCTTAGAGATTGCTGGCCAATTCTCCTTGTAGAATATGCCATGAAACCCGTCGGGACCGGGTGCCTTGAAGACTCCCAGCTGCTGCATAGCTGTGGTGATTTCCTCCTCGGTAAGTGGTGTGATAGCTAGTATAAACACCTAGAGGGGGGGTGAATAGGTGCACAAACAATTTATCGAAATACGGAAGCGATTCTTAGCAAACGATAGAAAGGAAATTCTCTCTTGATTAACAAAATGAAATATGATCGAGGTAGAGAGAGTGAGGAAGAGAAATTTGAACACAGGATTTATAGTGGTTCGGCTTATTCCAAGCCTACGTCCACTCTTCCGCATTGACAGCCCACTGGCTGGATTTCACTATGATCTGGCTGGATTTCACTATGATCAAAAGAGAAGTTACATCACAGCTTTGCCTTGATTCCACAATGTAGATATTCTACCACACCTCCTCAAGGTTTCTCACAAATATAGACTCTCTTTTGTATACAAGTATTCGCTCAAAGGAATTGTCTAAACAAAAAGGAGCTTCGACTTTGGAATTCTTCTATCGCGCACTTCTTGAACAACTAAGACCGTCTTCCTTATATATTCCTTTATGCCATCATTCCGTTGGCACTTACCAAAGGAATTCCTCCAATCTACCCGTTGGACGGAATCAATTAGGAAGATTGTTCAAGCTATTAAAGGAACGTGTTGATAGCCCATCAATCATGTTCGCCCATACAATCAAGATCTTGGTTTCCATAAGTAGAACCTTCCAATAATATTTAGACAATCATCGAATCTTCAATCATCGAATCAATCTTGATCAATCAAAGGATTCTGTTACATCTTTTCCAGCCACAAGATCTTCTCCAGATGATAAGGTTAAATCCTTAACGAAACATCCAGTTCTGGATAAGCTTTCTTCAACGGATTAGAGACTGTCAATGAGGATAGACTTTGAGTCTTGAGTCCGGCTGTCCTAAGTCTTCGACTTTAAATAAGTCTCAAAAGCCTTCGATTAGATCGATAGAAACGTTTTGTCAACTTCAAAACACTTCAAGAAGATTTCTCCAACAATCTCCCCCTTTTTGATGGTGACAAAACTTTCTTGCGATTTGGATAACTTTGACCTGCAAACATTTCTCAAACACATATGCATATCTTATAGAGATAAATGGCAAAAAAAAAATAACACTAGAATCTCGCAACCACGTAAAAAATAGGTTAGTCTAGTATATGATAAAGCCATCCATAAGATATCAATACTCGTTAATAGAAGCAATCGGGTCCAAGTCTAGTTCGGTTCTCATCCGGACACAAAACAAAGTCAAAGTCGTCAAACGAGTTTAAACAACAACACAATCCAACAAACGAGTTAAAAGTTTAATGATTGAAAATTTGATCAAATCTAACATCTCTCCCCCTTTTTGTCATCATTAAAAAGGATGAGATGAATTCAAGATTGCTTGGGAATGCGGACAAGCTAGAAATCTTCCATAGATCGAACGATGCCTTCCAGCCTTTTGAAGTCTTCCTTGTGTGCAATCTCCTCACTCTTGGCATTGGTCCGATTCGAACGAGAGGGCTTGCATCTTATCATTCAATGAACAGGAAGAAGCTTGACTTTCATTCTTTAAGCTTTGAACTTCGCATCCCAAGGCATAAATTTGACCTCGCATTTCCAAGAGAATATCCATGATTCTGCGAAAATCTGCTCCATTATCAGTCTGAGTACTTGCTTCGACTCGATCTGATGGAGTAATTGCAAACGATGGTAGATCAGCATGATCTCGCAGGTTTGGCGATGAAGCTTCATGACCTTCCTCTGGAAATTGAGATGCATAAACATCCTCCGGGTTTCACGGCGAGCGATCGACTCCTTCACTTGCATCGGGATATGAAGACTTCACTCATTTCTCCCGATCTCCCCCCTGTTTCCATGCCTACGGTGGAGAAGAGATTTCCTCAGGTTCTCCTTCTTCTCTTCTTTCTTCTTCAGGTCTTTCTTCCTCTGCTTCTTTTTCAGCTTCTCTTTCTTCTTCTTCCTTCTCCTCTGCTTCTTTCGTCATTTGTTCCGATTCTTTCTGTGGAACAGGACGACTTAAATTCTTCAAAGCCATTGCAGAGATGGTGATGTCTTCGTCATCATCTTCATCCTCAACGAGAGAGCTCTTCTTCTCTTGGATGGAGCAACCATGGGCTCCTTCCCTTTCTCTTAGATGCAGAGGAAATTTGATGAGATTTGGTAGGAGTCTTCTCCTTGAATTTCTCCAATTCCTTGCTCAGTTCCTTCAGACGCATTTTGGTCACCATTTTCGGTCCTACCACCATATGATCGCATGGTCGAACACAAAAGATTTGTGGAGGCTGAATATTCGATGTCGAATAACTTCGTAACAAGGCTTGGGTAAGGTAGTTGACCTCTGTCCTTCATCATTGCTCTATACATGTGAAACATAACAAAGGTGAGGGAGAGAAAACCTTTTTCCAAAGAGAATGGCATACATCGCTTGGCCTCCGAACTTGAAACATCGGTCTTGGAGGTTGATTTTGGTCGGAGGCAATTAATCACAATCTTGTGAAGCAAGATGTTGAATGCACTCATCCTTAAGTAGGTGATCTTCTCATCTGTTCTCCTGTCCTTCACCAGTTCAAGTGTGGCTCGAGCAATGGAAACTTTAATCGGTTGATACTTTCCTCTCTCAACTCCTAACACATCTGCCAGCATATTCATATCCACAACATAATCTTGGTCTTTAACGCTAAAGGAGAATCTATTCGCATCCAAAAAGCTAAGATTTGAATAGAAATATGCGCTTAATTCAAGATAAGCCTCTCGTATTGTCGTAACGTAACTTTTCAAGTTGAAGTTGATTGAACTTTTCCCTCAAGTTCACATTCACGCATCCGTAAAATCAAAATCCACACTCCTAGGGTTTATTACCCCACGCTTCAGCAATTTTGAGTACAGATCCTTTTTGTTCCTTTGATCTGAACAAATCTCCCCTTTTTCCTTGAATTTCAGCCACAATACCCATTTTCGGTTGAAATAGGTCATGTACAAATTGTCATCATCATTCCCATCTACGTAATTCAGCCCCCAATCACGAGGATCACTTGGGATATTCGCAAGGTTTCCTCAGCCACCCCTTTACGAGCAATTCCCAAACTTTCCATTTTTCGCAAAGATATATTCGTTCCTATATCCTTTGTCTTTAAGAAAGTCATCAACATAGTTCAATGGAGTACGAGTTCCTTTTAAGGCACGATATAGCTTGTAAATAAAAGCGGGCTTTTGAACTCTTACTGGTCTCGCATCCTTGATGATTTCTTCCCGATGTTGATGAACAACGCCTGAGGACTAGATGGTGGAGAATGACGCCGCGAGAATGTTGTGGGCTCGCTTGTTTTACCGGACTCACTTCTTCCTCAGTAAGATCGAAGTGCGTAGGCCCCTCACTCATTCGCCGTGGTCCCCTGCTTGCGATTCTCGAAGACTTTCTTGAAGATGACATCTTTCTCAGTTTTTGGAAGATTCCTTGCTTGACTTTCCCAGGAAAGATGACAACTTTTTGAAGATTAAACAAAGAAGACAAACGGGAATGGAGGATCGATGTTTTCTAGGGTTTTCAAGAGTGAAGTGAAGAGGAATAGACAGTGCACGATCGGTTAAAAAGAGAAATAAATGAACCGTCACAAAGGAAATAAAAAAATGCCTTTTCAAAATAACTGTCTTCTTCAGCAAAAATAGCCATTTCAAAAATAATTTCCTTTTTGAAAATGAAACGATGCAATACTTACGCGATTAAATATAGCAACAATTAAAACACAAGTCCGACGATCGTATCTTTTCAAGATAAGATTAGAGAGAAAAGACTTACAGTCGACAGTCGTGCCAAGACTGTCTTTCGAGATAAAGTCTTGTAAGCTTCGAGTCCGAAAGTCTTTAGACTTTGATATCCTCATACCTCAAAATGTTGAGTCTCGAACGTATAGATTCAAATTGATTTTTCTCCAAAGGCTTTGTGAATATATCCGGTTGATTCTTTGAGTCAACAAATTGAATTGAAACATCTCCATTTTGAACATGGTCTCTAATAAAGTGATGTCGAATCTCTATATGCTTTGCTCTTGAATGGAGAATTGGATTTTTGGTGAGGTTGATAGCGCTGGTGTTGTCGCAATTAATCTCCGTGCATGAGTCTTCAATTTCAAAGTCTCTTAGCTGTTGTTTTATCCATAGAATTTGCGAACGTGCCACTTCCAAGAGCTACATACTGGCTACATTGTTGAAAGAGACACAGTGCTTTGTTTCCTTGAAAACCAAGACATTGTCCCGCTTCCAAGCAACGGCAAGTTCCCGAAGTGCTCTTTCTATCAACTCGCAAGAACCGCCGATCTCCCTCGAATACCCCTGAAGATTAAAGTCTCCTTCTTAGGATACCAAAGACCGATGCTTGATGATGAAGCAACGTATTTAATGATGCGTTTAGCAAAGACGAGATGAGATTCTCTAGGATCTGATTGAAACCTAAAGACATGCAAACACTCAACAAAATGTCGAGTCTAGAAGCGATAAGATAAAGAAGTGATCCAATAATGCTCCTGTACAGCTTTTGATCAACTTTCTTCCCTTCTTCATCTTTGTCTATCTTTAAAGAACTTGACATTGGTATGTCGGTCTTTTTGCACTTCTCCAGTCAAACCTTTTGACAAGATCATTAACATATTTTTCTTGATAAATAAAAGTTCATTCCTTCAATTGTTTTACTTGAAGACCAAGAAAGAATGTTAATTCTCCCATCATACTCATTTCAAACTCATCCCGCATAGACTTAGAAAATTTCTTGCAGAGACTTTCATTAGAGGATCCAAAAATAATATCATCCACATATATTTGAACAAGTAAGAAACTTCTGTTTTCCTTTTTGATAAATAAAGTCGTATCTACTTTACCTTTGACAAAACCATTTTGTATTAAGAACTTACTTAATCGTGCGTACCAAGCCCGAGGTGCTTGCTTTAAACCATACAAAGCCTTTTTCGTCCCAAGACCGAGTCTCGGGCTTCTTTGGGTCTTCAAACCCTGGTGGTTGTTCCACATAAACTTCCTCATGGATAAATCCATTAAAGAATGCGCTTTTGACGTCCATTTGGAATAACCTGAAATTCTTATAACAAGCAAACGCAAGTAATAGTCGAATAGCTTCTAACCTTGCTACTGGAGCGTAAGTCTCATCATAGTCTATTCATTCTTCTTGCGTATATCCCTTGGCCACGAGTCTTGCTTTGTTTCGTACGACTTTTCCTTTCTCATTCATCTTGTTTCTGAACACCCATTTAGCTCCAATAACAGTTTTACCTTTTGGTTTGGATGTCAATTCCCAGACATCATTAATATTGAACTGTTTGAGCTCTTCTTGCATAGCTTCAATCCAGCTTTCATTAGATAAAGCTTCTTCTATGCTCTTTGGTTCAATTTCAAACGAGCCACAAAGACTAGACTCTTCTCGCCTTTTTGATCTCGGTGCGAATTCCTTCATTAATTTCGCCAATAATAAGATCTTTGGGATGACTTGGACTTATGCTTCCGGTTACTTGTTGATGTATCTCGTTGATGATCTCTCGCTTTGTTTAGATCTTCACGAACAACCTCGATGCTGGTTTTCCGCAGTCGAGATGCTTCTTGAGTTGTAGACTTTGGAGGATCTTGAGAGGTGTTCGTACTCTTCTTGATGAGTCTCGACTTGATTCATCTTGCGTTGAGTCTTGAAATTTGACATTCATTGACTCCTCCACGACTGACTCTTCTTGTTATAGACTCGTAGGCTTTGCTTGAAGTAGAATATCCAAGGAAGATACCTTCATCGATCTTTCTTCAAACTTACCAACTCGATCTTTTGCATTTTTCAATATAAAACATTTGCAACCGAATACATGAAAGTATGAAACAATAGGCTTCTTATCTTTGAATAACTCATAAGGGGTTTTACGTAAAATAGGTCTTAAGAAGACTCTATTGATGATATAGCATGCTGTTGAAACAAACAGCCCAAAATCGTGAAGAAATTTTACTTTCAATTAAAAGAGTTCTAGCCATTTCTTGAAGAGATCTGCTCTTTCTTTCCACAACTCCATTTTTTGAGGAGTATATGGAGAGGAGAACACATGCTTAATGCCAGATTCATCACAAAATTTTGTAAATTCTTGATTTTCAAATTCACCTCCGTGATCTCGTTCTTATACTAGAGATAACACATCCTTTTTCATTTTGAACCTTTTTAGCAAATTTTTCAAAATACGAAAGGTTTCGGACTTACTTGCAAGGAAATATACCCAAGTAAAACGGAGTAATCATCAACAATTACTAGGCAATATTTCTTACCCCCAATACTACGTGTTCGTTGGTCCGAAGAGATCCATATGCAGCAACTGTAGTACATGAATAGTAGAGACATGATTTATTGGCTTAAATGAATTTCTTACCTGCTTTCCTAGAATACATGGAGTGCATAGATCAGTCTTTTGGTATGACAATTTGGGTAGACCTCGAACTAGCTGCTTCGAAGAGATTTTGGCTAATTGCTTCATGTTGACATGACCAAGCTTTTTGTGCCATAAGCTTGCTTCGTCTTGAATTGAGATAAGACATTGCGATTCATTTGGTTTCACATCCGGAAGATAGATATTTCCATGTCTTCGACCCATGAAAGATCGAGTAGAGTCTTTACGATTCGAAACATGTTCCTTCTTGAAACCAGTATCACACAATTGACTAATGCTAAGAAGATTGTAATTGAGTCCTTCCACTAAGGAAACATTACTTATTGTGAGACTTCCAATTTTCACAGTTCCAAATCCCACAATACTTCCTTTGTTGTTTCCTCCGAATGAAACTTTTCCACCATTTACTTGAGCAAGCTTTATAAAACAATTTGAGTCTCCGTCATGTGTCTTGAGCATCCGCTTGTCAAGATACCACTTTACTGTTTCTTGACGGAGACCCGCATTTAAGATAAAGTCTCAAGCTTTCTTTGGTACCCAAATTTTCTTGGGTCCTTTGGTGTTAGTAAGATAAAAGTATTAGCCCATACTTTCTTAACAGGTTTCCATACCATAGGACATTCTTTTTCAAAGTGATCCGACCGTTGCACTTTGAACATCGAGAGCATTTCTACCTACGGGTTTTACAAAAACTTTCTTGAAATGATTTTTGTAAGCCTCTTTCGAGGGTCTTTTCTTAATTCTTTCTTTTACTTTAGGAAAATCAATCAAGGGAATTGTTTCTGCTGACATACCTAGACTAGACTTATTGAAGTAAGGTCTTTGAGCTGAAAGAAT
The DNA here is from genome assembly GCA_016097595.1 of Eucalyptus pumila. NCBI lineage: Eukaryota > Viridiplantae > Streptophyta > Magnoliopsida > Myrtales > Myrtaceae > Eucalyptus > Eucalyptus pumila. Next base: position 23,442,009 of record CM027853.1, on the reverse strand, counting down.
TTTTTTCAAGTTTTTCAGACCCTATTGAAAATTTCTTTGAAATATTTGATAAGTCTGTTTTTAAAAGAGCATTTTCTTTTAAAGATTATCTTCATTTTCTTTAAGAGTGGAAACAGTCAAGTCTAGACTTTTAACTCTTTCTACTAAAACATTTTCCTTTTGTTTTAGAGCTGAGTTTTCCTTTTTCAGTTCGGAAATTCTTTTGAGAGAAGTCTTAAGACTAAAACACGTTCATCAATGTATTTAGAAACTTTGACAGGAATTTTAAAATTACTTGCCTCAAATTCACCGTCTGGAAGTCGATCCAGTTTGAGTCGATTGTGCCATCGAGACATAGATTAGCATATTCATTATCACTTTCTTCACACTCGTATCACTCTGTTTTCGGCTTTGAAAGCTTTTCGAAATTTTTCAGCTTTTCCTCTCTTCTTCTTGAGAAGAGGACAGGTTAGATCGATGTGTCCCTTTTTCTTGCATTCAAACCAGACTACATCTTTATTTGGTTCCTCATCATCAACAGACTTGGTCTTGTCTTCTTTGAAAGCTTTGTTTCTTTGAGTTGAACCTTCTTCCTTTTCTATTCAGTTTTCTGAATCTTCTTATCATGAGAGCAAGCTCCTCATCGTCCATATCATCTTCTTAATCTGTATCATCGAATCATCATTTGATTTTAATGAAATGGATTTCTTACCTTTTGGATTTTCATCTTCATTGATCCGTTCCACTTCATAAGACCGAAGAGTTCCAATCGCTCGTCGACGAGATAGTGGCATAATTCTTTGCGTCTCTCTTATCGAAGTCTTTATGTGATTCCAATCCTTGGAGAGTCCACGCAGAGTAGCTTGTTTACCTTCATGGGATCAGAAATTTTTGTCCTTGATTCTAAAGACCATTGACAATATCTGTAAAACGGCTAAACATGTCGTTATAGATTCTCCGGTTTCATTTTGAAGGCTTCATATTGACCGAGAAGAATGTTAATTCTGGTTTCCTTCACTCGATCTGTTCCTTCATAGGTGATATGCAATCTGTCCCAGACTTCTTTTGCTGTAACACAAGAAGATATTCTATTATATTCAGTTGGTGACAAAGCACAATATAAAGAGTAAATTGCTTTTGCATCGAGTGCTTGTCTCTTGTTTATCTCTTCCCGAGTCATTCCATGGTCTCAACGGTTTCTTTCCCTCTTTCGAGAGAACCGATGCAGCTGTAGGAGTAATTCTTTTTTCTACAACGTCCCATTCCGAGGATCCTTTGATCGTAGGAAAGCTTTCATCTTGTTTTTCCAGATGTTGTAATCCTTTCGATCAAAGTAGGGTGGTCTCGGTATTGCTTTGCCCTTCCATCGCCCCTGGTGCTAGCATACTAGCCATGGATCTTTAACTCTGAAGTAAAACACTTCAAACAAAGTGAGTACACGAGCTCTGATACCAATTGTGATAGCTAGTATAAACACCTAGAGGGGGGGTGAATAGGTGCACAAACAATTTATCGAAATACGGAAGCGATTCTTAGCAAACGATAGAAAGGAAATTCTCTCTTGATTAACAAAATGAAATATGATCGAGGTAGAGAGTGAGGAAGAGAAATTTGAACACAAGATTTATAGTGGTTCGAAGCTTATTCCAAGCCTACGTCCACTCTTCCGCACCGATGCCCCACGGGCTGATTTCACTATGATCCGGATTTCACTATGATCAAAAGAGAAGTTACAAGACAGCTTTGCCTTGATTCCACAATGTAGATATTCTACCACACCTCCTCAAGGTTTCTCACAAATATAGACTCTCTTTTGTATACAAGTATTCGCTCAAAGGAATTGTCTAAACAAAAAGGAGCTTCGACTTTGGAATTCTTCTATCGCGCACTTCTTGAACAACTAAGACCGTCTTCCTTATATATTCCTTTATGCCATCATTCCCGTTGGCACTTACCAAAGGAATTCCTCCAATCTACCCGTTGGACGGAATCAATTAGGAAGATTGTTCAAGCTATTAAAGGAACGTGTTGATAGCCCATCAATCATGTTCGCCCTTACAATCAAGATCTTTGTTTCCATAAGTAGAACCTTCCAATAATATTTAGACAATCATCGAATCTTCAATCATCGAATCAATCTTGATCAATCAAAGGATTCTGTTACATCTTTTCCAGCCACGAGATCTTCTCCAGATGATAAGGTTAAATCCTTAACGAAACATCTAGTTCTGGATAACCTTTCTTCAACGGATTAGAGACTGTCAATGAGGATAGACTTTGAGTCTTGAGTCTGGCTGTCCGGAAGTCTTCAGACTTTAAATAACAGAGTCTGCAAGCCTTCAGACTAGACTGATAGAAATGTTTTGTCAACTTCAAAATACTTCAAGAAGATTTCTCCAACAAGTGGAGCCATCAAGGTATGATTCATCTGGTCATCTACTAAAGTAGGGATGAGTTGTATAATAGGTTGCCAATCGCGGAGGCCCACTAATGTATATAGATTCTTGTAAAACTGTGTAGTCATCCCTTGTATATGCTTTTCCCCTCGGATCCATACTTCACTCTCATTTTTCAGCATTGTTATCTGATTTCTAATTCTCCTCTGAATTGTTGTCGCATGAAAAATCGTGTATTTCTATCGCCCCACTTTATCCAGCTGATTTGTGACCGCATACCCCAATACATCTCCTCTTGACGCCATAGCTTATCAATTTATTTAGTAATCTCTTTCTGTTGAGCTGATTCTCCAGTGATTTGAGTGTTGTTCATCAAGTTCTGGAGTTCTCCTTTTAGCCAGGTGACCCTCTTCTATGCATGGCCGAATTTGTTCTTGCTCCATTGTATCAACTTCTGCTGTACTTTCTTCAGTTTGTCCACCAAGGTAAGATCCTTTGTGGCAGGATCGTTCCATGTATCTGTGACTATGTTTTTGCTTTCTACATCATCAGTCCAGTATGCTTCATACTTAAATTGCTTTCTTTTCCTGCTCTTTGGTTGAGCCAGGGATAGCAGGAGAGGAGTATGATCTGAGCCTATCACCGAGAGAGCAATGCATTCGGCCTCTGGGTAAGTAATTCTCCACTGAAGCGAGCAAAAAGCCCTATCTAGTCTCTTTTTTACCAGATTTTCTCCCTCATGTTTATTTGACCAGGTGAAGGAGCACCCTTTGCATTCCAGGTCCATCAGGGAGCATTGGTTGACGAAGTCTCTAAAAGCAGTTAGCCTATAAGTTTCAGCTCTGTACTTACCCACTTTCTCCCAGTGATTTAATATTTCTTTAAAATCCTCCAAGCACAACCATGGTAGTCGGTAATGCATACTGACTGAGGAGATATGTTCCTATAACTCGATTCTTTCCCTGAAAACAGTTGGAGCATGGAGGAAAGTAATTTTCATTTCCTAATTGTTGTTTTTCGAATGACATTGGGTGAATATGGCCGTGGCTGAAGAGGAGTCAATCGATACCTGCAGATGATCATCCCAGAATAAAGCTAAGCCCCCTGCTGTGCCCTCCGGATTAACTATGTAACTATTTTGGAATTTGAGCCTCCTTTTTATTCTGAGCACTTTCTGTTCTGAGTTTTTAGTCTCCATAATGAAGACAAGGTTGGGCCGTTCTTGAGTCACAGTGACTCGCAATGCTTGGAATGTCAAGGGATTGCCCAGCCCCTGGCAATTCCAGCTTAAGATTTTCATGGGTAGATTGGTGGCTTATTAGGGCTAGCCACTAGAGCCCATTAGTCTGACTTCTCTGCCACCCTAATAGGTTTTTCCACTAGTTGAATAGTGTTCTCTGAAAGTTGAGCTGATGTTTGTGCTCCATATGGACAGAATCGTTAAACTTTTTTTGAATTAGTCGATTTCACGCATTTCCCTTTCGACTTTGCAGGGGGGTCATCTCCAGCCCAACTTCAGCTTCCTTCATCTGTTCCTCATGGAGTGTCAAGATTGATTCCTCATCAATGCAACAATTTCCCCTCTTCTGGGGGCTTCTCACTTCAACCAGAATTATTTCCCGAGCTAAGGAAGGCTGGTAAGTTTCCTTTCCTTTTAGGCGAGGATCGTATACTTGGGTTTGCTGGGATGATGGTGAACTGATATGCTCTGTTGCAGGTGCTGGAGATATTGGGGTTTTAGGCACTACATCCACTTCATCGGGAGGAAGTTCCTTCTTTCCAAAGAATATCTTGCCATAGGGACTTAGTGCCCTCACCTCAGCTCACAGCCAATCCCCGCATCTGGCCGGTAAGTTCTGTTCCAGCCCTGACTCCTTGTAAGGTATTTCGGTGCATTCCGTTGCATAATGGCCAATTCTGCCATAGGAGTAACAATAGAGGGGCAGTCATTCATATTTAAATTCGACCCACAGCTTCTTATTATCGAGATTCACAATTACACCAGTTTTCAACGGGTTTTCTAAAGGCAGTGTCACTTAGGCTTTCCCACTTTGTAGGTGCTGTTTCCCTTTTCCTCCAGCTTTACTTCTACAACTTTTCCTAGTTTGGAGGCTATTTCTTCAATCACATCATAGGTAACTCTCCCATAGGGTAAACGCAAGAACTTTACCCAGAAATCACAGTGATTAAAGTCATAACAGAACTCTGGTGTATCAGGTTTGCACTGCCTAAGGATGAGGAGATGGCTGGAGACTGACCAAGGCCCCGATTGAAGCACTCTCTGTGCCTCAGCTTTCGAATGGAAAGAGAGAGAAGAAACCTGGTTCCAACGTTGCGCAGGTAAAGTTCTCCGTCTTCCAAGCTTTCCTCATTAGGGTTAAGAAAGCATTATAGTTCAAGGCTGGGTTTGTGTAGAATCGGCCAAAAAGTGTTTTGCGACACTCAATTAATTTTTCGGGTGAGATAGCACCTGGGAGATCGACGACTTCGACTGCGTTCCAGAGATTTCCCATGCTTTTACACAGAGCCAGAGTCTTTTGTCTTCATTGTTCTGATCTGCCATATTTGTTTGTAGGGGAGTGGGTTTCTTGATAGATCGTGGATTTGTGGGTTGAAGGGAGCTCAGGAGAGTGAATAATGGAGCGGTGCCTTACTACTAAGGAAAGGGCAGAGATTAGGGTTTCAAAGCTGTCACAAGGGGGTGTATGGTTAGACGCCACAACGCCCGAAGATCAAAGAGGGAGAGAGATGAAGAATCGAAGCAAACAGGGCTTCGAGGTGGGATTTGAGTAAAACTACAAGGAAACTACCCAGCTGGTAGAGGGGGACTACACACTCGGTGGCGGAGAGGGAAATGGCTTATATATTTGCGTTTCAGTTGTTAGCATGAAAAGTGAGACTGATTGGGGGGTGGCATTTCTCTGTCATCGGCTGACATTGGCACATGTATATTGACGTGAAAATTTAAAAAATTATTAATTTTCTCTTTTCCTCCTTCATCTTCAACCTATGCTCCGGCTGAGCTTGGCTATCTCCACCGCCCAAGCCGCCGCCCTTAAGCCACGGCCCCACCGTGGCCATCACGGTTTGCGGCAAAGCTGTTGAGCTCGTCGCCGGCAGCCATGGACGAGCCAAGACTTGAGCTCAAAGCCGTTGAGCAGCAAACCAAATCAAAGCTGTTGGGCGATGGTATCGTCACGTCCACGCCGATCTCTGCGTCCACCCTCTCTGTCGTCCAGCCGGCTAAGCCTTGGCCGCGAGCGTTCGTCCACAGATATGAAGATACAGAGCAGCGGTCGGCCATGGGCGGGCCTCTCGTCCATAGAACTAGACGCACAACCTCTCTGTTGTCTCGGCGTATCAGCGGCAGATTAGGAGACGCAGACTTGTGGGCTTCGCGTCAATGGCCGTGAGCGACGACGACCTCCGCATCCACCCTCTCCATCGTCCCGGCGGCCGATTGGAGATGCAGAGCAATGGGCTCGCGGCCGAGACTCCATATCTGAAGCCATGGCCATGAGCGACACCCGACATCCGCGTCCAGCGGAGACATCCGCGTCCACCCTCTCCGCTGTCCTAGCGCTTGAGTTGCAGATTTGGAGACGCAAAGCAACGGGCTTGCAGCCAAGACTCCAGATCCGGAGCCATGGCCAACGGTTCCAATCCATGGAATCTCTGTTGAGCGGTGGAAGGAGAGATATTAGCTTCACCCATGGCTTCTCTCATGACCAAATCTAGCCCTCGATGCCGGATATGGAATTGAGGTAGCGGGCGGAGGAGACGGCCAAACTGGATTGATGCGGCGCCGGCAACTCCGACTCCGCCGGTGGCGATGGCTGAAGGACGGGCGGACGTTGGGCTCGTGCAGATGGAAGGGGAGGGAAGAGAGCCTAGGTGGATTAGGGAATTTTTAATTTATTTCTCTAACGCAATGTGTCAATTTGTAATTGGTTAATAATAAGTGCAGGCCACGTCAGCCAATGACGTCGTGCTTGCAAACCACTTCTCCATTTCTCTAGTCGTGTGGTGCTGCAGGTGGGATGTGGGAATGCCCAAAATAATAGAGAAGCCGGTGGGGATTTCTATGGTGCAATGTTATACCGCGCCTCAGGTTTTCAAACTGGCAAATGCCGATTGACTTTTTTCTTTAGGGTTTTACAACGTATACGACGCCCATTCTAAAAATGATGAAAACATATTGTAAATCGTCAGATTTGTGAACAATTAAAACCACATGCATGCCCGTAAAAAAGAAAAGAAACGCACACGGAAGAAAAGAGAAGAATATTAAGTGTGTGCAAAAGGGATAAATGTTTAAAAAGGCTGTGAGATAGGGAGATGTATCTTCAATTTTTGAAATTTATGATATTCTAAAATTAATTGACAATAAAATTAAATGAATTGACATTTTCACAACAAAAAATTGTTAGTTCACAGCTCTTTCATATTTTGAATTGACTAACTTACCTTATTTAGATTATTTTTCGCAACTTTTTCATTTTTTGATTAGACTAACCCAAATAGAACTCGAAAAAAGAATAAAATTCAGGTTATCAGATCACCCTATTTTGTTTTTATATATGTTTGGTGGTTTTTCCTCTTCTCCAATGGCCACTATAGTACCATAAAACCACATCTCCAAATCGAACTCCTCACTTATACCAATTTCGTCTCACGGTATGGAGCAAAATCAAAATCCTCCAATGATCAATCTCACTTGGAACTTATGCAAAGATCAATGGACCAATCCCCTCCGTTGGATTGCGAATCCAAGCAAATGTAACAGTGATGAAACAAAAACAAGAACAACAAAAGAAGAAAAAGTGAGAAATTGACGGTAGTGGAATGTAGATAGCAAGCAAAATAATTTGGTTTGAGTTGCTCTTTAGCTGGACTCGATTGTCGTCCTCCTCATGGATTTGAGAGTTTGCTTCGACGCTTTTGTGTGGAAGCCATGAGGATCGATGAGGGACGTTGGGGGGAAGAGAGAGAGAGAGAGAGAGAGAGAGAGAGAGAGAGAGAGAGAGAGAGAGTCATAGGAGTAGACGCATAGAGCACACAAAGACAATGAGAAGGAACAAAAGCAAGAGTGCTTCACAATCTTGGAGAAGATAGATACAGGAGTGAGAAAGCTTCATGATCTTGGAGAGTCTGCAATGGAGACAATGGATTTGGGAGCCTAAAAGTCTCTGGCGAAGAAGATGGATTTTCGGAGCAGAGACCAAATGATGGATTTGGGAGCGATCTAGAAGAGTATAGGATATTTTATGATACCCGATTTTCCACATAATATCTGAACACAAAGAATAACCCTAAAAAATAAGAGGTTTGGTTCGAGTCAATTTGGTATGGGCTTTTTCGACAACCCCATGTATATCTTTCTTAAACTTATCACCCATATCTTATGCATATGCCATATATCCAAGTAATTCTAGCATGCAAGAATATTTCGATCTATGCCACCACAATTGATGAATTATAAACTTGGGGTCAGCTAGCATTGAATCGAGGTCATCCAACTCAAACTTCGTTTCTCATTTCTACTTTCTAATTCACAAGAAAACAAAGTCATCTCAACATCATATTTTCTAGGAATGATAGCACAGCAGTAGAAAATCAAAACTACGACAAGATAACCTTCTCAAATGGAACATAACCAGAACTTCACCAATTTCCAAATACCAACAGAAACTTGCCCCCATGCTCTGTTGTCTCTCTTGCAATTTGTTCGGCTCAATTAGAGTCTTCCAGAGAGTAGTATTTTTGAGAGTTAACTTCAACTTTACATCCATAGTTGGTACTTTTTAAACATGTGATGAACATAAGTTCTTACTATATCAATATAAAAAAGAACAACTTAACAGGTTTGGGAAGAAAAACAAAAACATGCTAGTGGGTATGCACCAACAGGATGAGATTATTTTCTGCCGCCCAAGCACAATAAGAACTATTCTCATTGAGGACAAGTCTACAAGACACGATCACATTATGCCGGTTTTATTCCAGCCTTACACCGAAGGATAGCAGCAATCCTCCAAAAAAACTTTTACACGAAATTGTATATGGAATATCCTAATCCATCTAAATTGACCCGGGCATTGATATAATAGTAGTCAAAACATTTAAACCAGTAGTTTTTTTTTTTTTTTTAGGGGTAGGAGGAGTGGGTGTTTGAAGCTGGATTCATTTAGGCAAAATCACAAACACCTGGCCGATGGCAAGAAGTGGGGTTTCTTAAGACGAAATAGAGAATGGACAAGCACTGGCAGTGGGAGATAATCTTGTTCACACAGCTGTCAATGGCTAAGGAAGCTCTATACTCTCGCCCTACAACCAGGCCATCATTCGAAATTCATGGATGATCTTGTTCCATTCTTACCTCGTGGAGTTTTGGACAAAACAGAGCAGTCCAAAGAGACTATCACCCTCGCTCTCCGCCTCATCAATCATCATTTCCTTCGTGGCACTCCATTATCTCCTTGTAATTGTGCCCCAGCCTTTGATCAAGCGTGAACTCATGACGTGCAAATAAACTCTTTGACGAAGACAAGAGGACAGAGTACCGCAGTTGTAAAGGAGTTAAAATAAAATTGGGTTGTTTTAAGATCTCAATTTACTATAAAAAATTCAAGAACCAATGGTACATTATAAAACCAAAATACCTTTTTATCTAACTTCTCCTTCTTTTTTAAACTGGGAAAACATAATATACGGTCTCATTTCGTAAAAGTATCAGACGGATAATCTTTACATATCATCTGTTCACTCCACTCATAAAATAACTATTAAATCGATTTATCAAGAATATGTCATTATTAAAGTCACGGAAGGTATCAGTCAAACACACCCTATGACATGAAGCAAGTTTGCTCTCTCATATTTTCGTGTTGATCAAGCCAAAAGATACTAATATTCATATTGAGAATTTTCGGATTTATGAGCTAAGAATTAAATCTATGCACTGAAATCCTGCAAAGAAAATTCCAAGTTGCTATCACCAAATTTAGGTCTAGTACATTGCTCTTCTTAATTTCAAAGGAAAAAGTAGAAACTATGGATTTCGAATTGGAATTTAGCAAGCAGACATGTAAAAAGTTCTTCTAGAGCCAGCTCAATTTTGTAAACATAGATTCGGTAGATTCCTTTGGCTCGGGAATCATTACTCTTATTGAATACCATAAAGCAAGTACATATTTATGTACCACAAACCTGCATGAAAAATCATTATTCATTATGTAAGATGTGGAGCATGAGATACATGAACAGATGACATCATGCATGCGCATCGAAAATGGACCGACATTTGTGTACAATGCAAACAAAATGCCACACGTGAGGAAGTGTAACGCTGTGAGAGCCACCTCTTGAACCTTATTAGGATAAACTGTCACATGGTGGGAGCCACCTCTTGAAACGATGGCATCTAATTGTACAATCCTATTATAACAACAGCATGTTTATCTATATGATATTGTTGTAGCAAATTCGCTCAATGTAAGTTGATCAGACTGTCAAGCAATTGGGAAAACAAATGACAAGCTTACTTTCTGATTCTAGCTTGGTTCTAAAGTGATTAAACTGCTCACAAACAATTTTTCCAAAGATGGCTTTGATTGTGTGCGTGTATGTGCTAGCTCCTAGAAGCAATGGATGAAATGGTTTGATGGAAATCGATCTAAATGACAGGAATAGCAAATTGCTCAGAAATTATACTGGAAGTACTGTGAATTATTTAAAGGTGCGATGTAGGGAATAAAGGAAATCAAAGCAAAGAACACTAAACTCAAAGGAACAAGCCAAACAAAATTAACTGAAAAGAAGATTACTAGGACATTAACATTCCTGGAATTGAATTTAATCACAGTTTGTACAAATGATGCTCAGTTGGAGACATCGAGATCAATGTTACAACAATACTCAATTGAGCTATATCCCCCCGAGCCAAATGGAGCATGCATGAAGGAGTCAGATGCTTCTTCTATTCTTTTCTTTTCCTTGGCGTAGCTAGGCCATCCTGGACTTGAACCAAGGGAAATCAGCAGTAATTTTGGCAGTATTCCGGCATAATTTCAACATATCTTTTTCCTCTGCATATCTTTTATTCATAAGTCTTAAATTCCCTCTATATATTACTAGGTCGATGTCCATTTCTTAACTTAACTTATTTTTTTATATCCATGATTTCTTAACTTACCTGCTTTCATATATCCACAGTTTCTCAACTTAACTAAACTCCTGATCCCTGAGCATTTCTCGTACCATTCCCGCTTATTTTGAATTTAAATTAGGTCGAGGACTCTCTTTCTCGAGCTTTGGTGGAATGGTCTTTTATGAGCATCAAAACGACATTGAACTTGATATAGCTTGGCTGTGATTTAATCACCACCAATGTATAGTGACTTACTGTTATACCAGACGACAATCCAATCACACAACCAAAGGAGACAAAGTAAACCGAAGCACCAAGGGAAAGAGAACTCTTTGCCATCAAAGGACGAAGCATGAAAATTCACAATATATGATCAGCATGTTGAACAAGAACATCCAGATCACTCCTATGCAATCTCAGATTGATCAATGATGAAGACAAATTCATCATTTCACCAAAAAAAAAAAAAATAAATAAATTTGTCATTATCATCTTTGAGGCAAAACGTCGAACAGGTGGTGATCATGAATGGTGAGGTGTTCTAGAAATAGGAATTCCTATCAATCGGCGAGCAATATAACATGAGCAATTTGAGATAACAATTTGAAGCTCTCGGCAAAAGGCAAACTTAGAAGAATCGTATGATCGAGTCTCCATGAATCGACCGCATCCTACCTTGGGGAGATCCGATCCGAACAGTTACCTTCTAATCAATGAAGACACTAAAAGACTTGGAGAATCTCACGAAGACGAAGCTCAGGTGACGAATCGATTCAGCGACGAAACTGCTCTACGAAATTACTGGATTTCGGTCTAGAGCGCTCAAGATGAGAGAGGAAGATATTTTTCTCGGTCTGTGCGCGTGCATTCTTGCTTCGCTCGGTTCCTCAGCTCTCACGCACGCACCAAGCGAGGGAGAAAGAGCACGAGAGAAGTTTCGATCGGTGGTGATGAGCGTCCGTTCTCTGCTCCGTCACTGCGGTTGCGGTTACCGGCGAGGGAGATTTGACGGCGGTTGTCACCGATCGGAGATGGTACAGACGATCGATTGATGGTGATGGAGCCGTGAGGAAGTGGCATCCTCAATCACATTCTTTCATGTTGTGTATTTCACCAACTATTTATTTCCATGATTTAATGATTTAAATATTACAAAATAACATAGTTTTGACCATTATGTAACAATATAATTTAAATCAGTCACATGACATCACGTATAACTTTTACGGTAGATTTGATTATATAATTCTTTCGTTTGTTTAAGATCACATATATTTCAAACAAAGTAAGCATGTAAAAGCATTTCAAATGATTTTTAATTACTAGAACATTGTATAAATTTCTCAAATTTGTAGCATTTAGTATTAAATGCTAAAAAATTTAGGATTTAAAGCTAAAGCACAATAAAACAAGACAGGAAGTATAGCAAAATGGTACTGTCATGTTTATTACATGCAAATAATATATTTACTTTGTCCAACTTACAAAATATCAATTTCTTATGTACATGCAGCGCCATGATATTTGTTAGTAAGTAAAAATTTTAGCCTATTTTAGAAGTTAAGACAATAATTAGTAGAGAATTCTTTTGTATTCATATTTAAAAGATAAGACGTTAATCGGTAACCTACGAATCATCTATAGTTATGTACGAGCATAGTGTATTTTAATATATGCATGGGGTATCTATATAATTTTTTTATTTTGGCAAAAGCTCGAGATGAAAAAGCTCATTGGGTTTGCTCAACTAACAATACAAATAGCAATTTCTAAGGCGAGAAACTAGCCCAAATATAGAGAGGAAGGGATTTTACTCGCCCCGATCGGGCCACAAAAGGAAGAAAAAATAGAAATTGTAAAAAAAAAAAAAAAGATACACTCGCAACCCTTATCCACGCACATACTATCAATCACTCACACACATTCACACAAACCCTAATACAAATAACTTGGAAATGACTCCAAATCTTTTCGCAAAGCCTCTACTTTACCTCCCACAGCACCCCCATGCTGAAAACACATGAGCCAAGCACGATGCCCCTCTTCTAATATATTGAGTCTCTCCCTCCATGCATATCTTTGAGTCTTTTGCCCCAATACTTCCATCCGCTAGGCACATAGTATTGTGGATCGTCCCTATCCTCAAAGAGTGAAGCCGGATCCATTAAGCAATTCTTTTCAATCTCAACCTTCAAAGCATCCTCTAGAGGATAGGATTGCAACACATATCCCAACTTTTTAACGGTTGCACCCGCTACTCTAATATTAAGGCTAAATATCGGATAACTCTCGTCAAATTGACCAAAGTCGACTGCTCCCTCCAATAATCCCCACAGCGCATTTGTTCTGAAAATTTGAAACCACACGTGGTCCATATCAAATGAACCGAGAGTTCCCGATACCTCATTCCGCCTTTGGCCATTGACACACGGTACGATGTCGAAAGATACTTCCTTTTCTCCATCTTCTACATCAAAGACAATACAGAGAAAAAATCCTACGAACTTGTTGTACAAGTGTTGTGAAGCCTTGAAAGATATACTACCGTCTTCAACAAGGATGAACCCCTTTGGCATCTCTCTTCCGGGGCGAACATACCCATATCGAGACCAAAGGCTGGAATAGCGATGCCTCTGTTATATGTGTAAATTATTAGAAGTATCCAAGTTTGTAATTAGTTCAAGAAAAAGAGTTTGATTTGTGCATATTCCTAGTTCAACTAAAGCAAGACTTATGTAATAATTAGACATATTGATCGTTGCTTATGTTGGAAATCATTCCCCTGCAAGTGCTACCCACCCCTAATGTTAGATTGAATCACCCTAAACACAGCTCATACAATACAAGTGTAATACATAGGAAGTGGAAAATTGATGGAAAATAGAGCAGCATATCCAAGAAATTAATTGTCCTCATCAGACCCCATTGTCTAATGTTCATTGTCACGAGTTCACTTTGGAGATCATTGATTCTTTAGTACAAACTGTCCTAATTGAACTCCAACTTACTTGCAACAAATTTAACATTATTAAAATAAATTAAAAAAAAAAAAACTTCTACTTGCACTCAAACTAACGGAAAATTGGAAAGGAAAATCTAATGCATGCCCTCTCCACAGACTAGCCTCATCCAACCACTTGCCCCTTTTATGTTTGCTCTAACTTTATATAAAAGGAGAATCTCAAATGCAATACTCTACTAATAAAATTAAATCACACTATCCAAGTAATCCACATGTGGCTAGCAATGCATGTAGTATGATGGTCCCCTATCATAATAGCAACAAACACCTAAGAGTGAAAAAGGTCTCATGTCGAATTATTGAATTATTATAGTTGTGCAGTTTTATCTTAGTCCATAGAGTTGATCTAGTACTATTATTGGTGTCAGCTGTTATGATCAACTGAAACTTCAAGAACCATGTGTCCATTTGTTCGTTAGATTTTCTAAGATTTCAACATGATTTTTCAATACATGAATTACAAACATTGGGTCTTCGTCATTGCATCAATTTGAGATTTTGTTAAGCTTTAAACACAAGTGCAGAATCACTTTATATTAAATTTGTTTGTCTGTCTAGAATTTACAGCTTTTGCATTACGTGTGCCCAATGTACACTCCATATCAACACACATGCATATACACGCACACACGGGGAGAGAGAGAGAGAGAGAGAGAGAGAGAGAGAGAGAGAGAGAGAGAGAGAGAGATACCTCGATTGGAAAATCAATCGTTTCATAGTGTAAATCTTCCGTTTCACTCGACCTTTCTTCATTTGTGCTCATTGGATTATCTTCATGTGAAACCTCATAGAGTAAAGCTGGATCTAGCAACTGATCATCTTGAAGCAAAACCTCCGAATCATTCCCTAGTGACTTGCATATTAGTCGGAATCCACACTTCTTCACAAGTAGTTCGTGATGATTGCATACTCTAATGCTAATGCGGAAATGAGTCAGGTCATTTGGACCAAAATGGTCTACTATCCACAGATCCTTTGATTCCATATACTCCAGCCACATATTATCCAAATCAAAAAACTTGAAATATCTGCTGTGTATTGGGCCTTTGCAATTAACAGATCCTATAACCTCAAATTTAGTATTGTAATATGGGTCATACAAACTTGCTTCTACTTGAAATACAACACAAAAAGCTACTCCTAGGATCTTTTCATATAAGTCCTTTGAAGCCACGAAAGATATATAACCCTCTTTATTGGGCAGCAACCACTTTGGCATCTCTCCTCCAGGTAAAACAACTCGATGATTTGGTTGGCAATGAAATTTCTGTCATAAATGTAGACTATTAGATAGTTTTTTTTTAAAAAAAAAAAATTGGCACCTAAAAGGAGGAGTATGAATGAGTTAAGTGGCAATCCTAGAGTTTTATATATAGTTAGCAATAGCACAATCACTTTCTACATGTTTGCTTTTTTTTTTTTTTTTTTTTTTTTTTTTTTTTTTTTTTCAATTAGCCCACCATTCCCGGATTTTTAGCCTTTTGCAATGCACAAAGCAAGCCACTACTCCATATTAATGAGAGAGAGAGAGAGAGAGAGAGAGAGAGAGAGAGAGAGAGAGTCTAACCTCAGGCATGAACAAATCATTCACGGGAAACCCATTACGGACTAGCTCCCGATCCCGACTTGAATATAACTCAACGTCCCCAACGTCACATATGTTGCAGGGAATTATAGTTAGAGATTTGCAATTATTTGCCTCTAGTCTTCTCAATTTCACCGGAATCATGGGGATCTCTTGTAGTTGTTGGCAATCCGAAACCTCCAATTCTTCCAAGTCATTTAGTCTCTCTAATGTAGGAAGGGTAGTGAAATTGTTTCTAGACAATTTTAATATGAATAAGCAAGGACAGGAAAGATTTTCCAGGAACTCTAGATGGCACCCTTCAAGATTCAACTCCCGTAACTTACAGTGATTTGCAATTGAAGCATGGACATGCTCCAAGTTTTTGCACATATAGAAATTCAATTCCTCGAGATTTGGAATATAAGAGAGGTCCGGCATACAAACCAGTGACTGGCATTTACTAAAGTTAATGAACTTCAATTTTTCAAAGTCCTGCAAGAACAATAAACCAACTTGCATAGACATTCCAAAACGATCAAAGAAAAAAAGTGAGATATACATTCATTTCAAAATTTGGTTGTGATTTTGAAATAAAAATCACTTGATCATAATTGAAGCCACAGGTGATCAGAATTCACTAGATCATATGGTTTATATAGAGCACACCATCTCACTTTATAAATATGAGTCTAGTAAGTAATCCTTGTAAATTCACTAACGCTCGTAATATCACTACACGCTAGAATGATGTGACCACTTCCACTACGTATACGTGTGGAAACAATACTTGTGATTTAGAGAGAAAGAGTGTGTAACATCAAGTGGGAGCACATGAGCCACGATCATTCCTTTGCCAACTAATTTTTTTTTTTTTTTGGTCAGTCTTTGCCTACTAATTCATCACATGCATTTAAGCTAACATCTGGAATCTTATGTAGAGATTCGCGACCATCCACCTATAGATCCCGCAGAGGAAGTGGAAGGTCAGAATTCTCTTCAATTCATCACTTATTAAGAAGTGGTGATTGGTTGACAGTTTCTTAAAAAAGAAGACATACTTTGTACGCTTAATCAGTCATAAACATAACAAAATTATGCCTTACCAAAAAAAAAAAACATAACAAAAATATGAAAAATAATAGAGTCCACGCCATCTTGCATAGTTTTTTGTTCTGAGCTAGATATACGATGGTGTAGTGTAAGGGCTCAAAATTCACTATATCATAATAAATACAATGACCACATTTATACCTTGCATTTGCATACAGAAATAAATGCAACCACCACATACTACCAACTCTTGTTTGAGTCCTCGTCAGTGTTTAATTTTTAATTTTTTTTTGGAATTAAAAACCGCACAAATATTTATTTTTCAAGTTTAAATTTACATTTTTTTTTAGAAAATCACCAAGTAATATTTGAGTCACTAATAATTTTTTCCAATGTTTTGAAATTATCAATTGTTGTAACAATCTATGAATGTTTATTTGCCAACTTATTAACTTGTTCAAATTACCTTCTCTTTCGGAAAATTACCAGCTATTATTTAAGTCCAGTTACCAACATCTATTGGATTATTTGTAGCAATTAAAGTCATTTCTATAGTTTACCGATATTTACTTTTTGAAGTTATGGAGGAGTTGAACTAACTCTCATACTAAATTACCTGCCATTCCAAAATTACCAACTAATCCAATAATTTACCAACAATTATACGCAGAGTTTATTTAAGAACTCTTACATGAAACTTCCAACGAACATATGAGTTAGTTATCAATGTTTATTCAATTATTTCAAAAGTTCCAACCATTCCGATAATAGACTGAAATTTGTGACAATTCACCAACTGAAAAAGGCAGATAACTCAGATCCGAAATTATCAACTTTTATTTGAGTTAATTACCAACATTTGTTTAATTGTTTAAGAAGCACCCACTGTTTCAATAGTTCACCAAGGTTGATTTGGAAAGCCTACTAGCATGTTAACATTACTACTCTTTCATGAAATTACCAATTCTGTTGAACATTACCAACATCATTACAATAATTTACCATCACTTGCTTGTGGTGATTAAGTTAGACACTCTTATTTCAGTCACTTTCCAATTTTTATTTGGTTGTTTCAAAAGTATCAACTATTCACATCATTTACCACATTTGCTTGGGGAATGTTTCAACTTGTTTAATTATAATCAAATAAACGTTGCCAAATAGACTCGAATAACAACCGCTAATTTTTGTAAGAGTTGGTAAGTTTAACATGCTGATAACATCTGCAATTTAAATGTTGTAAATAATTAAGTGGGGAAGTGATTTCGAAACAATCAAATAAATGTCAATAGCTGAATAAAAAAGTATTCAAATCTCTCTAGTATCAAATCTAAGCCAAATTTAGCCTATGTGGCCATTGAATGACCCCGTAGTGTGCTGTGGATTAATTATTGCACATACATAATGCACTCTTAGAATTAGCTTAAAGCGAAAGCCGGTCAAACAGCTTATGGCATCTCCCACCATTCACTATCCCCAGGGGGTTTCCACATAGGCAATATTCAATCCACGTCACGCTCCGGCATTCTCCAAAGGCTGCGTCTATTGAATTTGGCTGGATTTGATACCGGAGAGACTTGATCATACAATTTATGCAAGGAGAAAGACTTGATTGGGAAAATCAAAAAACAGTTGAAGCACATGTAGATTGAAAACCCACATTCACGCTCTGACATTGTCTGAAGTATAAATAATTGTAGCTATTTTCCCTAAGGACAATATTAAAAATCATTAGATTTAATACTTATTGAGTAATGAAGAAAGGACCACATAAATGCTCACCTTAAATTGTCCCAGTCCTTTGATGTTGCTACCCCGCATGTCAAGCCCAACTAAATTATTTGAAGCATCTCTAAAGTCTGGAGGAGAGGCACAATGAGGCCATTCGAACCACCTTAACTCACGAGGGAGATGGATGGGATCTTGGCAAGAATTATCTACATTATGCAGAATGAGCAACCTCAATTTTCTCATGTTTGTGAGTGCATGAGGACCAACATGCATCTTCTCTCGCCCGGGTAGCATCAAAACTATGGCTTTTATCTTTTCAGTCCCCTGGATATGTATTTGAATAAATTTAGGTTACTTTGTAACTACAATAAATAAAATCAAAGATAAAAGCACAATATAAATTGTCGCACTAACAAGTCTTACCCCATTTCTTGATAGAACATCAAGAACATCACCATGAAGCCATAGCCTACTACGCTTTTCAGGATAATCACGACATTCCTCTTTAACTATGTCCATACCCATTAACTGCATTAAATCATGCATCTGCAAGGTCCCATTCTCTTCACTAATCAAGGAGCGCTCAATGAGATTTCGCAAACCAATAGTCGTGTAAAAACCACAACTACTAAGAACTTTTGTAATGTACTCTGTGCTTCGCCCTTTGAAGAAACATGCGATGTCAAGAAAAATCTGCTTGTCATTGTCTTCCAGTGGATCCCAACTTACCCTTAGCACATTTTTAATCTCTTGGTCAGGATTGTCAGCAAGTTTTTCCAAGGTTTCTTCCCATTCCTTTTCTTCTCTGTCACGCAAGGAACAACCCAACACCTCAAGTGCCAAAGGAAGGCCTCTGGCGTAATGTAAAATCCTATCAACAAGATTGCGCCTCATTTCTATATTTTGATTGCTTAGAGAAGCATGCCTTCTAAACAGTTCAAGAGCTTGTCCATTCTCGAGAGTTTTAACTTTATACATACGATGAGACTCTTTCCAATGAGAAGTTACCAGACGCTGATATCTTGTTGTGATAATTATCCTACTTCCTTTACCGAACCACTCACTTTTTTCGGCTAAAGCAACTAACTGGTGTCTATCATCAACATCATCAAGAATAATGAGAACTTTCTTATTACAAAGTCTCTCTTGAATCAATTGACTTCCTTCACCAACACTGGCAACCATCAATTTATCACCCGGCAATAACTTTGACAGTAATTTTTCTTGCAAATGAGCCAAATCATTGGAATTGTCTTTAATACGTCCCAAAAAACAAGAACCTTGAAAATTTCTAAAAGTAGCATTAGAAATCGCTTCAGCAAGGGTTGACTTTCCTACACCTCCTTGTCCACATAAACCCACCATAAGAACATCACCCTCGGACTGTAGATTTAAGATTGATTTAAGCTCTTGTACTCGGGAATCTATCCCAACCAGAGACTTGGTTGCATTTAATGGTGTTTGACCTAGTTGAGTTGAGATCTCCCGTACAATCCGTTGCACAAGCACCGCTTCACTTCTGACAAGGGAAAATTAGTTGAAACTGCTTTTAGAGCAATGCAAGCAAATGAATAAGTGTTTAAAGAGAATCGATGAAAAAGAAACTAGTTTGCAATATATTTTGAGATGAATGCCCAAATATGTTCAACTAGCAAGATGCCAGGGTCTACATGAGTCTAAGACTAATTCTTATGTTATTCTAAATGTTCTTTGTTAATCCTTCGTGCATTTATTAACAATTCAAGCTAGTAATGGATATCTTAAACGTCGATTGGAATTGTCACGATCTCCTTACAGAGTTCTTTGAAATTGTCCTGTTTTTTCTCCAATTATTTAAATGCCTACCCGTTGATCTGGTATTTTTCTTCGCGAAGAAATACCTGTGATGAAAATTAACAACGCGATGTTTAAGTTTGATAGAATACCAGATTTATGTTGTCCTATGGGATGATTTCAGTCCCATTTCCAAAGCGGACAAATGAAGACCCGTACTTTGGCCTTTGGGACAAATACTGCCAACCATTTGTTTCGGTAGAACGCAATTTACTACTCTTTTCCACTTTACAGCTTCAAGTAGTTACAAGATGCCATTAGGCAGTATTTCCTTTAAAAAAAACTAGCTCCTCATTCTTTCTTCTAATTTAAAAAAAAAAAAAAAAAAAATCTCTAATTTATACAAAAGTTTGATAGGATACCAGATTTATCTTCTCCTATGTGTAATGGGATGAAGTAAAATCTCTCTTGACAAAATTTCTCGCTCAATTGGTCAATGAAAGGCTTGATGTAATCTAAAAAAAGAGAAGAAATTAGAGAAGCCTGAGGGACAAGCTTCAAATCACATCCTTGAAGTGCAAAGAAAGACCAGACCCAAAAAAAAAGTCCAAAGAAAGTAGCAAGAAAAGGTAAAACCATCGCCCGAGGCTACTGATCGCCGATCAATGCTCGACCCCCCAGATCTGTAGTCGCGAACCTGGACTTTCACCTAAAGCTGCTCGACCCAGACGGAGAGGGGCTGAGGTGACGCAGCTGGAGCCGTGTGGGGACGTGAGCACTCGGCTGGTGGCATGTCAAGATCCAGCGATGGCTCCGAGAGGACACATGGCTCACACATGGTGCTCCGTTTCGTGTGCTGCGTGAGAGTGCTCCGTGCTGCGTGAGTGTCCGATGGGAGTGGGTTTGCGTGAGGGAGAGATCTAGGGGCAAATTTACCCCCAACGTCATAGCCTCCCAAACCTTATAGCAAATCAAGTATGAAAAGATTTACACTAAGTGAAGTAGTAGAAGTGTTCTCACGTACCCATCAGTAAAATGCTCCCCTGACAAAAAACTAGCATAAAAAAGAGCTTCCTTCCATCTCTTCACTTTCTCTGAATCCTTCCCGAACTTGACCTCATGCCTATCCAGAGCTTTTTTGTAACTCTCTCTTGGTGTTCTAACTTCGTAGGGTTCCACTTTGTAAAACACTGGCCACACAATCAAGTCCTTTTGCTTCCTACACTCTATGATTTTCGTTAAC
Organism: Eucalyptus pumila; assembly: GCA_016097595.1. Classification (NCBI taxonomy): domain Eukaryota; kingdom Viridiplantae; phylum Streptophyta; class Magnoliopsida; order Myrtales; family Myrtaceae; genus Eucalyptus; species Eucalyptus pumila. Next base: position 23,421,099 of record CM027853.1, on the reverse strand, counting down.
TCATCCAAACACCACGACGAAGAGGCGTAGTTCTCGGAGAAAACAATGATAGCGATTTGCGAGTCCTCAATTGCATTCATAAGCGCGTGTGGTATCTCCTCTCCATTCCTCAGTTTTTCATCATCCTTGTAAGTGCATATTCCTGCTTGGTCTAGAGCTGAGGAGAGATGACTGAGGAAGTGATTGCGGACGTCTGGGCCTCTAAAACTCAAGAACACGTGGTAACTCCTTTTGGGCTTGGTAGAAGAAGAAGAAGCCATTTCTGAATGGAGGCGGTTAACAATGAGCAATGAGTTGCCTAAAATTTGGTACTATGTAAGCGGTAGTTTGTTCACCATTTGATCTTCTTTATATATGTTGATTCCCAGGTGCACGACTTCCCTTTTGTGTGGGTCAACAAATAATATTTTAATAAAAGTGCTCAAGAATGAGCCGACACTTCCGCATATGAGTGCTCTTCATGTAGATGAAGTGTTGACAATATGCACATTAAATTTTCCTTCATGGAAGATCATATTTGTCACATTAGACAGATTTGTGTTAGCCACGTATCTTTGGTTAATGTTGTACTAACCGTGGGACTCCTTCCTCCATTGGGTTAGTACAACTTTCCATTAAAGGAAGGAGGGAGAGCCGTGGTGCATTTCAGCAACCACCTGTTCCATCTCCAGCACCTCGGGAGTGAACCCGGTGAGTATCTGGTTTCCTGACCCCTTTGCAGGGGCGTGGTGTAACTCCACCACCGAACAGCCCACTAATTCGATGCCCTAGTTAGAGTCCAGGGACCGAGGGACCCGCAGCACATGGGGATTTCCACCCCTATTAGGTTCTCCCTAGAGTGTTACTTAGCCTTTTAAGGACTTGCTCAGGTCCAAGTGTTCTTCACGTAAATGAAGTGTTGACAATATGCACATTAAATTTTCCTTCATGGAAGATCACATTTGTCACATTAGACAGATTTGCATTTGCCACATATCTTTGGTTAATGTTGAATTTATTGCTAAAGTGAATGGTTAATAAATTTGACTATTCAACATAGGATAAATTTCTATGACTATAGTATCATACTATCCTAATTAAAGGCCAATTTTCTGATTGATATATTTGGCTTCGGGGAAATGGATTCTATTTTTTCAGTCCTTCATTTTTCTTCTTCTTATATGGATAATGAAGGGTCGATCATGTTAAAATGACAACACTATGGCTATATGGTAAATTTGTGAGTGATGATTGATGCATCTCTAGGTTAGTCGACCAGACACTAATCAATTAATTTCTTATCATTTTAAAATGAAAAAGGTGCTATGAGAATGAGGTGGCACCATGTGTACCAATCTTTGTTGCGTGTGGGTCCATGAATGTTATTGAACTATGTGTTGGACTCTAGATATGACTGCAAAAGCAACTTGGATTTTTAATTTGTACTGAACTTTGCACTCCAACTATTTACTGTCTGGTTGGAAGGAGAGACCGTCTCCCCTTCCACCCTTTTCGTGAACGCCCTGCCCTGTTTTTTTCTTTTTTTTATGGGAAACTGTCTCTTTTAAGAGAGAGCGTGAGAGATCCCTAGAAAGAACTTCCCTTTCAGATTCGAAGAAGCGGCTATTTTAGGAGATGAATGTCGATGTGCTGCCGCAGAATGCTTATATATTCGAAGAAGCGGCTATTACTGTCCGGTTGGGTTGAAGCTTTATCTCTCCTGTGTATATCACTTTGTTTTTTTTAACCATGACTTTCTCGAATCACGCGGCGGTGCTAATGAAAGAAAGCTATAAAAAAGAAAGTAAAGGTGCATTATGCACGCGTAATTTCCACGGAAGGTGCATAAAATTTATGCGTTTCCTTTCTTTCTTTTTCTCCGTTGACTTGACTTGCTTTTTCTACTAATAAAAAAATAGAAATGAAAACCAATGAATAATTTGATACTCCGAGTCAATAAAGCATAGTATCTGCCAATTAATTTAATAAAAAGTAGATAGCAATAGAAAATAAAATAAAAGGACAATCAATGTGTGCGTAATATCCGTAGGAGGTGCATAAAATTTATGTCGTATCCTTTTTCTTTTTTTTTTTTGGGTTTTCCTTTCTTGTCTTGACTTGCTTTCTCTACTAATAAAAAAAATAGAAATGAAAATCAACTGATAATTCACGCTTGGCAAGCATATTCTCCATCAAGGTAATTTAGAAAAAAGCATATAGCGATAGGAAAGAAAACGAAAGGACAATCAATGCTAATTTCCACAACATTTTGTAAAAGGTGCGTGGAACCTGCTTCTTGACTTGACTTACCTTTTTCATTAATAAAAGAAATAGAGAAGAAAATTAGGAATACTCATGCACACGTAATTTCCACGGAAGGTGTATAAAATTTATGCATGTCCTTTCTTTTTTTCCCCTCTTGACTTGACTTGCTATTTCTATTAATAAAGAAATAGAACCATCCTTTCTTCCTTTTCCTCTATTGACTTGACTTGCTTTTTCTACTAATGAAGATATAGAAGCGAAAACCAACGAACAATTCTGATGCTTCGAGTCAGTGAAGCATATTCTCCACCAATTAATTTAATAAAAAATAGATAGCAATAGAAAATAAAATAAAAGGACAATCAATGCACAAATAATATCCGTGGGAGGTGAATAAAATTTATGTCGTATCCTTATTTTTTTTTCCTTTCTTGTCTTGACTTGCTTTCTCTACTAATAAAAAATTGGAAACAAAAATCAATCGATAATTCTGATGCTCCGAGTCCGCAAGCATATTTTCAACCGAACTGATTTAACAAAAAGCAGATGGTGATAGAAAAGAAAATGAAAGGACAATTAATGCACTCGTAATTTCCATGGCATTTTGTAGAAGGTGCATGGAACATGCTTCTTGACTTGACTTGCCTTTTTCATTAATAAAAGAAATAGAAAAGAAAACTAGCAAAACTCCCATGCCCCTTGCGTGCAGGCGTAATTTCCATAGCAATTTGTAGAAGGTGCGTGAAACCTGCTCCTTGACTTGACTTGACTTTTTTCCATTAATAAAAGAAATAGAAAAGAAAACTAGCAATACTCTCGTGCCCTTGGCATGCACACGTAATTTCGACAGCAATTTGTAGAAGGTACGTGTAACTTGATTCTTGACTTGACTTGCCTTTTCCATTAATAAAAGAAATAGACACATAATTTCCACAGCATTTTGTAGGTGGTGTGTGGAACCTGCTTCTTGACTTGACTTGACTTGACTTACCTTTTTCATTAATAAAAGAAATAGACACGTAATTTCCATAGCATTTTGTAGAAGGTGCATGGAACCTGCTTCTTGACTTGCCTTTTCCATTAATAAAAGAAATAGAAAAGAAAACTAGCAATGCTCCCATGCCCCTGTCATGCACACGTAATTTCCACAGTATTTTGTATAAGCTGCGTGGAACTTTCTCCTTGACCTAACTTGCATTTTCCATTAATAAAAGAAATAGAAAAGAAAACTCGCAATACTCCCATGCCCCTAGCATCAATATACAAGGGTCGATGCAAAAACATAGCCCGTTGGATTATTATTTATAATGAACGATTTGACTTGTTTTTTTCTCTCAAAAGGGATTCTAGACAAGCAAACCTTAAAACAAGTTTCCCCAACTTTTCCCCCACTTTTCAAACTAAATTTCTCCATATAATATCTTGCCTAAAGATTATCGAGTCATCACCCCCCTTAGTCAAGTCACTTTGATCTCACTCCTTAATTAATTTTGTTTTCTACATTTTATATTTATTTTATATTTTTAATGTCATATTTAGAATTTTTTAGCTAATGAATTATTTGTGACATATTGGATTTTTCAGTTCTGTTTTCAATTAAATTAATCGGACCTTTCATTGACACGTCTATAATGCTATTCTTAAAACTGATCACTCCTGAGATAACTAGACTATTTAGGGAAGTTATTAAAGAATTTTAATGCATTAGACTTGAGAATTTGACCAGGACTCAACTACTCAACCGTGCTCATTTGCAGAGCTCATTTGGGACGGTGACGGTCCTTGCAGTTCAAAGTACTTAATATCGTCGTTCACGATTTTATCTCCTTGAGGCTTGAATAACATATTAATGTAACTCAAATTATCACTTTCGATCATGGGAATATTTTCACTAAGAGGACACATGCTATATTGACATGAAAGAAAATTTCACAACTATCCTCAAGTAATTAAAGAACTAGATCTATGTTGACCCTAATTTAATTTTGGTTATTATGAAACTCACTCCAATATTTTGTTTATTATTTGGAATTATATTTGTTGTATTCAAGTATCTTTTGCAGGATTTGAGAAAGTGTTAAAAAGACCATCCCTACCGAAAAACACAGGTTGGGTACGTGGCCGAAGTAATGGCCGGACAGCCAAAGTAATGGCCGGACATCCATCCAGCCAGCCAGATATCCAGTAGTTAACCCCCGGATAGCTCTGTAGTTTTGAATTTGGGTTCATCCGCCCAATCCAGCGAGTGCTTGGGCCACTTTTTAGCCGGACATTTCCTCTCTTTTTTTTTTTTTTTTTTTTTTTTGAACGAGACATTTCCTCTTTTTTCAAAGGTCACTTTTTTTGTAGAATTTTTAGCCGGTAATATCCTTTTTTTAGTTTTTTTTTTTACTATAGGTAGGATAACTCATTGTATTGGGTAGTTTTGTACACTATCGGTACTTGTAGAATCCTTCTTGTATGTACTTTGCAATCAAATTTTTTAGAGATAATTCTTGTAAGAGCATTTCTTTGTAAAACAGTTTTTCATCATCCTTGTAAGTGCATATTCCTGCTTGGTCTAGAGCTGAGTAGAGATGACAGAGGAAGTGATTGTGGACGTTCGGGCCTCTAAAACTCAAGAACACATGGTAACTCCTTTTGGGCTTGGTAGAAGAAGAAGAAGCCATTTCTGAATGGAGGCGGTTAACAATGAGCAATGAGTTGCCTAAGATTTGGTACTATGTAAGCGGTAGTTTGTTCACCATTTGATCTTCTCTATATATGTTGATTCCCAGGTGCATTACTTCCTTTTTGTGTGGGTCAACAAATAATATTTTAATAAAAGTGCTCAAGGATGAGCCGACACCTCAGCATATGAGTGCTCTTCACGCACATGAAGTGTTGACAATATGCGCATTAAATTTTCCTTCATGGAAGATCACATTTGTCACATTAGATAGATGTGCGTTCGCCACATATCTTTGGTTAATGTTGAATTTATTGCTAAAGTGAATGGTTGATACATTTGACTATGCAACGTAGGATAAATTTCTATGACCATAGTATCATACTATCCTAATTAAAGGCCAATTTTTTGATTGATATATTTTGGCTTTGGGGAAATGGCTTCTATTTTTTCAGTCCTTCATTTTTCTTCTTCTTATATCGATAATGAAGGGTCGATCACATTAAAATGATACTTCACAATGGCTATATGGTAAATTTGTGAGTGGTGATTGATGCACCTCTAAATTAGTCGACCAGACACTAATCAATTAATTTCTTGTAATTATAAAATGAAAAAGGTGCTGTGAGATCTGAGGTGGCACCATGTGTACCAATCTTTGTTGCATGTGAAGTGAAAGGGGTCCCTGAATGTTATTGAACAATGTGTTAGACTCTGGATATGATTGCAAAAGCATCTTGGATTTTTAATCTGTACTGAACTTTACACTCCAACTATTTATAAAAACATTATACCCCGTGACTTGAAGTAGGCCATATATTTACCATTCTCAATGAATATATCAGATTGAACAAAAAAAAAATGCATATTCGGATACATGTTGGAAGTTATGATTTCAAAAAGAAGAAGAAGGTTATTGGGTTCAAGCTCCAAAATTAGTGAGGACATAAAATTAGAAGTTCATGTTGCAAATAAAAACTTCAATTGCCAGAGCATGGAGGTTGTTACATCATTACACAAGGAAGTAAAATTAGAGACACCGTAAATGTGGGAGGTGTAACTCTTCAGCCTATGATCATCAAATTACACCAATTTCTCATGGGGAAAGAAGATAGGAAATTATTTTGTGATTGTGTAATAGACACTAAAACACATCCAACTATCTCTCACCATATTTAGCCACCAAAAATTCTCAATCAACAAAATGATGAAAGATATCATAACAAAGATTATTAATTAAACAAAGTAAGCAGATTCTACGTCGTCACAATTCGTCCACTCACACGTGCTTAAAAGTCTTTGGTTCTAAGAACATATTTCGCAAGTTACACAAGCAATCACCTTCCAGCCTACTTTCCTCAATTTCGTCTTGACATCTTTAAAGTGCAAAATTGCTTTTCTTCAATCATTGATTTATTTCTACAATTTATTCTTGACATTTCCCGTGTTCCTCCGAGAAGCTAAAAGCCAAATGATGAAGTCAAACATAATGTCGGCATATATGGTTCTAGTTCCAAGATCACATTCGATGTGCCATGCTTGTTGCACTTACTATTTTTATCAAGGCTTCCACCATCAACTTTAGCCCTACGCTTCGGTAGCCAAAGGTCTGCAACATTTAATCGTAATCAATAACTTAATGCCGCAAGTTTGAATTTTTTATTTATTTATGACAGTTTACAGAGGTTTGCAATGCTTCGTGATAACCAAGAACATGACGTAGTAGAACGACATTAAAATATGACTTTTGCTGGGTTGGACGTCTATATGCTAGTGCTAAAGTTTCCTAAATTTTCCTACCATAAAAAGAAAGTATTGCAAATTTCACTTCCATTTTATAGCGGGCGGAACGTTGAACCTTGTGCCCAATCAGTTGCGACTGACTCAAATTCTAAAGCTGAGGTTTTCTCATCTCATCATGACAACCGATATTTATGCGGTATGGTATAGCACTGTGCCTCGAAAGTCTCCTTTCTCTCTCTCTCTCTCTCTCTCTCTCTCTTATTTTTTCATTTTTCTTCTTTTTCGGGGTAACATCTCTTTCCTCTCTTTTATTGGTATTCTTCTCTATTAGACATCTCCATTAATATTCTTTGTTTAGCTCCTTTCCCTCGTCCTACTTATAGATAACTTCAGCAAATTGAGTAACGTCGGCCAGTGTCCCAAATTATGTTTCCCACATCACGACGGTACCAGTACCAAGGCTACTTGATTGAGAGAGCTGACAATACACCGACACTCCACTCTTCACGCACCACAAAAAGAAGTTGAATAACGACAAAACTTGAATTAAAGGACGGAACTTTCATTCATACGTTGTTGTATACAATGGGTGGGGGACTGCACCTGTCTGTACTCAAATGTACGTGAAGATTCCACGAATGTCCGATGCGTATAATCATTTCATTCGTGTATTACATTCTATTTAATTAAGTAAATTATACACATTATATTTGGATACAAAAATTGATGGAGGTATACGTATATTTTATGAAAGTGGAGGTAACTCCTTACTAGGAAATTGAGCGATCGGTCGCTCAGTGACTCTTTTTACCAACGGTTTTCTTTGATAAACTACTACTACTTGCAATATCCCTCTTGTATACATTTTGTAATCAAATTCTTTAGATATCAATGTTATGAGAGCATTTCTTTGTAAAAGAGTGCACTGTGTTTATAAATGAATATTGACTCCATTGCAAACCAATCTTTGTACGAGGCTTCAAGTATAGTTCATTAGGCATAACTCTCAAACAATTTATGGAAATGAAGTTGGCACCCATGTGGATCAAACCACTATAAAATGGTTATGTGTTCCTTTATCACTACTCTTTCTTATTTATATGCATATAACATATTTAATAAATTGCTTAACTATATATGTGCGTAAATACTTAATACTAGAGAAAAGTATCAAAAAAGTCATAAATCTATTACATTAATACCAATTCAGTCCTAAACTTTTCAATTGGACCAATTCAGTCATAAACCTTTTTACATCGGTACCAATTCAGTCCATTTGGTCAATTTTGGTCTGCCGGCACTGATGTGGACATCGGCTGGTGACCGAATGCTAACGTGGCAATTTTTAAATATATTTTTATTATTTTTTTGAAATTTTTCCTTTTCTTTTCTTCCTTCTTCCTCTTGGACTGTTTCAGCGGTGGCCGACAAGCCTCCAGTGAGGCTCGATGGCCACTGGGCGAGGGCCGCGAAGCCCTCGCCTACTGTCGGCAAGGGTTGCAGCCCTCACCCGGCCTCTCCCAGGGCTACCGGCGGGCGGCTTCACCCGGATTTGGGTGAGGCCAGCCTCGCCTTGGCATCGCCAGCCGCGGGCGAGGTCGCCTTTGCCCGCGGCAAGGCCAAGGCGAGGCTAGCCTCCCCCAGATCCAGGCGAAGCCGCCTCGCCCGTGGCCCTGGGTGAGGCCAAGCGAGGGCCGCAAAGCCCTTGCCAGCTGCCGGCGAGGGTCGCAGCCCTCACCCGGCCTCGCCTGTAGCCCTGGGAGGGGCCGTGCGAGGGCCACGACCCTCGCCGGCGGCAGGCGAGGGCTTCGAGGCCCTCGCTAGCCACCGTCGGAACAGTCCAAGAGGAAGAAGGAAGAAAAGAAAAAGGAAAAAATTAATAAAAATTCAAAACATAATAAAAAATTCAAAAAAATAATAAAAATATATTTTAAAATTGCCATGTCAGCGTTTGGTAATCAGCTGATGTCCACGTCAGCGTTGGCAGGCCAAAATTGGCCGGATTGACTGAATTGGTATCGATGTAAAAATGTTTAGGACCGAATTGGTCTACTTAAAAAGTTTATGACTGAATTGGTACCAATGCAATAGGTTTAGGAATTTTTTGGTACTTTTCCCCTTAATACTATGAAGCATGTTCTATATTTGGGCCAAAAATTACTTGTGTTTATATGAATTTTTAGAGCTAAATATTAGGGCATCACATGTTGATAAATTAAGAGAGTTGGTGATATATTTTCATCAAAATACATAATTGAACAATAATATGATCAACAAGTGTAAGAGGAATCTGATACATTCATGTGCCAAATGCAGAGAGATCCATGCATCCGTTTGCCTTTTTTCCCCATATGTCATAAAACAATAGTTGTCTAGCAATTTTACAAGCTTTTGTAATGGATAAGTATTACCTTGTTCTTTCATAGCTTGGGCATGAAAATAGATCAAGCTTTTTGTTCAGTTGAAAATAATGCAGTTGGTTTTAATGTATAAATTCAAAGAAATGAGAAGTTTTCTAGAAGAGCACCTTTAAATGATTAATTGGTATGTAAAAGCTTATTTTCTATTATTTTGGAGTGAAGGAGCAGGGCCTTTTTCATTGGATGCTTTTTTGGGGTAAAATCAAATTGCAAGTCATTTCCAAAACAATTGGATATTTCATGCGAAAGTTCATAAGAAAGAATTCATCTAGGTGTGAACAAATGCATATTCAAATTGTTTAGTCCAAAAGAGGATTTTTGCATTTGGGCTTTAATGAAGAATGGCACTTCAAAAGTGCAAAGCATCCAATAACGTAAGATGTTCCATGTGATTAGATGATACTTCACCTTTTTTCTTTGTCTTTTTGGCTTAGTCAGAAGTGCAAGGAAATATTTACTTATCACTTTCGTGCTAGCTTCCCTCCACACAACTTCGCTCTAGAAATAAACACTATCCAAGTTTATTTTGATGGGCAGGTTGCCCCCACCACCTTGTTCCTTCTCCATGCTCATATCTAGAGCGAATCAAGGCTTGACTCCAGTGGTTCATTTCCATTACATCTTTTATTCTCTCTTTTTCTTTTCCTTTTTGTAATTAACAGAAAAGATTGATAGTTATTATGTGGGAATCTTCTAAAAAAGAGCATAAAGTAGAGTCATTTCATCAAAAAATGACCTAAAATGAACATCATTTCAAATAATAATTTAATATGACTAAACAATCTCACATAGGGACCTAAACTCACCAATCAGCCAAATGTTTGCTGGCTAGCAAGCATGAGCAACCAGAATATAGATACTTTTGTCAAAAAAAAAAAAAAAGAGTAAATAATTACAAGCCCTACAAAGGAAAAAAAAAACTGAAACTCTTCTTCCTTCATTTCTTTCCATGTTCTTCCTTTGCTTCTGGTCTTCGTTTCTTTCAAGAGAAGAAGACAGAACTCGATCAAGGACCACCTCTTCCTTAATTAGACGCTTGCATGTAACACAAGAGTCTCAACTATCCATTATCTTTTTTCCAAGTCTCCGATTTACTTCGATCTCCACTTACATTCAATTGAGGTCAGTTTCATGCAAATTAGTGTTGTTGATCTTTCATTCATTCAAGAGAAAGCAGTTGCAATTTGTTGAAGTAACATGTCAATAAGGTGTGGGCATGTAGCAGAATACCACAACAATAGGAGCAACAATAGAAATGGTAGGAGATTTTTTGTTTTCATTATTGTTTTTGTTTGTTTTGTTAGGTATTTTGGTGCATTATGTCTCCATTTGTCCAAATCAATGCATATCAATAGCGTCCACTATGTATTTTTAAATTGAATTTGCTGCCGTCATAGTCCCACATCTTGTTAATGGTCCCTATTTTGTAATTTTGTAATTTTGTTAACGCTTTCATTTTGTTTTATTCTAGTGTATCTTCTGTCGTTAATGGCCATAGCTTGTGAGCATGGCAATAATGATGAGGGCATCGAACTTAAATGCACACTATAAGCCATAGCAAAAGGAGTGGTTGATATTGATATGTGCTTATTATAGAATCGGGTGATTAGTTGTTAATAGTTTACAGTTTCAGATCTGCCATAAATGAAAGTGTGCTTCTAAGTATAAATTATGCTTTGTTATTTACTTTATGGGCTTTACTTTTCTATAGTTATTTGAGATTTCTTAGGCTTAAAAATCTTCTATATCCCTTTCCAATATCATTTTAATATATGAATGATATCTTTATTTTGATAAAGAAAAATATGTCAACAATAATTCCGCGCTCCTTCCAGGCACTAAAAGTCAAACGATTCAATCAAACATAGAGTCATCGTATATAGTGTCAATTCCACGTCACATCTAGTGAGCTGTGCCGTTTGTCTCTACTTCTTTCTTTCGAAAACCCCACAAGAGGCATGATACAACATCGTACCTAAAAAGTCTCCTTTTTTTTTTTCATTTTTTTTTTTGGTTACATCTCTTGCCTTTCTTTTATATGCATTCTTCTCTATTAGATGTCTTCATCGACCATTCTTTGTTTAGCTCTTTTTCTTGGTCTCATTTACAGGTAATTTAAGCAAATTGAGTAATGCCTGAGCCAATCCTCAACCGACATTCCTTGAAGCAAACTCTACTCCATTTTATTAACCAGGCTTTTAAATCCTTCAAAAAGGGAGTTAATTGTTGCATAAATATGATTGTGTGTGGACGAATAATAGTCCAAATGAGGATTTCTGCATTTGAACTTTAAGGAAGAATGGCACTTCAAAAGTGTAAAGCTTCCACCATTGTTGAATGCTCCATGTGTTTTGACAATGTCTCTCCTTTTTTTTTTTTTTTCTGAGTCTCTTTTTGCTTAGTCAAAAGTGCAAGGTAGTATTTGCTCATCACTTTCGTGCTAGTTTCACTCCACGTAACTTTTCTCTAGAAAGAAAAATTATGAAAGTTAATTTGGTTGGGCAAATGGCCCCACCACCTTGTTCCTTCTTCACGCTCCTATCTAGAGTGAATCTAAGGCTTGAGTCCGGTGGTTCATTTCCATTACATTTTCTATCCTTTTTTTTTTTTTTTGCGATTAATAGAAACGGCTTGATATTATTATTTGCAAAAATTCTAAATAAGGACATCAAATAAGGCCATTTTATCAAAAATGGGCCTAAAATAGACATTCTTTTAATAATAACCTAAAGTGGCTAAATCCGACTCACATAAAAACCTAAACTCATCGATCGGCTAAATGTTTGTCGATCAATGAGCATGTGATTTTTCCATTGGCCAGAATATGGGTACTTTTGTCCAAGAAAAATTTGAGTAAAAAAGTAAAAGCCCTAAAAAAAAATAATACTCAAAACACTTCTTCCTTTTGTTTCTTCACGTGTTCTTTCTCTCCTTCCGGTGTTTGTTTCTATTGAGAGAAAAAAAAAACTAAGCTTAGGTAAGACCCACCTCTCATTAGTCAATACTCACATATAACACAAGGGCCTTGATTCTCCATCATCTTTTCCTAAGTTTGCGATTTACTTCGATCTCCTTTTATGTTTAATTGAGGTCAGTTTTAGTCAAATTGGTGCAGCTAATCCTTCAATCATCCAAGAGAAAGCAATTGCATTTTGTTGAAGCGTTGACAAGGTGTGGGCATGTAGTGGAATATCACATCGATAGGAGCGACGACAATGGCAAGAGACTTTTTTTTGTTTTGTTTTTTTAAGAGAGAATTACCAAAAAAGTCCTAAACCTATTGCAATTGTGCCAATTCAATCATAAACTTTTTTTTGGCCAATTTAGTCCTAAACCTTTTACAATTGTGTCAATTCAGTCAATCCGGCTAAAATTGGCCGGTCAGCACTGACGTGGACGCCGGCCGGCCGGCAAACGATTTTTTAATAATTTTAAAAAAAAAATTCATAATTTTTAAAAATTTTTTTCGAATTTTTTAATTTTTTTTTCTTCTTTTTTTTTTCCTATCTTATTCTTCCTCTGGCCGGCGCTAGCCGGCCAGCCAGAGGCGAGGGCCGGCAAGGTCAGTCTCGCCAGCCACTGGCGAGGCTCGCCCCTGCCGGCCACTATTGAAGGCGAGCCTCACCCAGCGACGGCGAGGCCGCCATTGCCACATCTGGCGAGGCTCGGCCTCACCCAGCCATGGTGAGGTCAAGCCTCGCCGTCCCTGGGCGAGGAGCCTCGCCGGCCACCGGCGAGGTCGACCCTCGCCTTGGCTGTGCGAGGGCTTCTTGTCCTTCTCCTGACCACTGCCGCCATCGCCCATCGCAGACATTCTCTATCTACTCTCTCTCTCTCTCTCTCTCTTTGTCCCTCGCGAGCATGACCACTCTCTCTCTCTACCTCTCTCTCTCTGTCTCTCTCTACTGGTTCGCGATTAGGGTTTTCTCTCCGATTCAATCGAATCCGGCAGCCCGATGCGCGCGCCTTTATATGCAAGCGGACAGAGTGGAAGAGACGGAGGGGAACGCCTTGCCCAGCCAAGGCAAGGGTCAACCTCGCCGGTGGCCGGCGAGGCTCCTCGCTTAGGGACGGTGAGGGTTGACCTCGCCATGGCTGGCCTCGCCAGATGTGGTGACGGCGGCCCCGCCGTCACTGGGGGAGGCTCACCTTTGCTAGTGGCCGGCGGGGGCGAGCCTCGCTAGTGGCCGGTGGGGCTAACCTCGCTGTCCCTCGCCTCTGGTCGGCGTCAGCTGGCCAGAGGAAGAAGAAGATGACAAAAAAAAAAAAAAAAAAATTCAAAAATTCAAAAAAAAAAATTCAAAAAAAAATTCAAAAAAATTTTAAAATTGCCACATCAGCATTTGTTGGTCAACTATCCCCAGCTGGCGTCCACATCAGCGCCGGCCGGCCAATCTTGGTCCAATGGACTAAATTGGCACAATTGTAAAAGGTTTAGGATTAAATTGACAAAAAAAAAAGTTTAGGACTAAATTGGCACAATTCCAATAGGTTTAGGACTCTTTTGGTAATTCTCCCAATTTTTTAAGAATTGTTTTTGCTTTTATTTATTTTATTTTATTTTATTTGTTGATGCATTATGTTTCATTTCATCCAAATTAATGCATAGTAGTTGCATCTATTGCAAATTTTTAAATTGGATTTGGCTGCCGTCATGGTCTCACATGTTGGTAGTGGCTCCTATTTTGCAAATTTGTTAATGCTTTCATTTTTTTTAGCGTACATTTTGTCATTAATGACCAAAACTCGTGAGCATGGCATGGAATTTAAGTGTTGTTGTTTTTTTTTATAATGGTTTTTGAGTTATAGCACATTGACGATGACAAGGGTAAGATCCCTCACCTTAGCAGCAAAAATCGTTGGTTTTTGGTAATGTTCTTGCACCGGAGGCCTCATAAGCAATTAAGCATAATGAATAAGCTTATTGACCACACCAACGATAAGGTCCCTCACCATAGCAAGGGCACTTATGTGTCCACATAGGAATCTGAATGCAGATTACCAAACAACTAGCACATAAGACATTTTAAGTCCATAATACTTGCTTTTTGTGACAAATAACATCCAATAAAATATGAATCTATGGAAGAGGAAGAGAGTATATAGTCACTTGTGTGACTAGTTTTCTTTCATAGATTGGGCATGAAGTTGTTTCTAGTGTATAAATTCAAAGAAATGAGAAATTTTTCTAGAAGAACACCTTTAAATGATTAATTGGTATGTCAATAGCTTATTTTCTTTTACTTCGGAGTGAAGGATCTTTCCCTCCAGTAGGGCCTTTTTCATTAGATGCTTGTTTGGAATTCATTTGCTTAACGATGTTATTCCTCATCAAATCAAAGTGTAAGTATTTTCAAAAACATTGGATACTTCAGACAAGAATTCGTAAGGAAGATTTCGTCTAGGTATGAAAGAACAAGTTGCATTCAAATTATTTAGTCCAAAAAGAGGATTTCTGCATTTGGACTTTAATGAAGAATGACACTTTGATAGCGTGATGTGTCCACTAATATTGAATGATGTAATAGGCATTGCGTCTAGAGTTTAGCTTATTTTGTTAATATCTAAATTGATGTTACAAATGAACATCATTAATATTATTCAAGCGCACTAACTTTACTGACCATTATGAATTCCATGAAATTAGACCAAATCTCTCCTTTTTTTTTCTTCGTCATTTTCACTTAGTGAAAAGCGCAAGAAGTAGCTTGTCACTTTCGTGCCAGCTTCCCTCCATGCAACTTTTCTCCACGCCTCCATGCAACTTCGCTCTGGAAAAAAAAAATGATGAAGTTGATTTTGATGGGCAGGTGACCCCTACCACCCTGTTCCTTTTACATGCTCTTATCTAGAGTGAATCCAAGGCCTCAGTCCGCATTTTCGATACAAAAATGCCCCTATTCTGACTATCAGAAATATCATATGCTCGTCGATTACGGATCATTTGATCGGTTGATGAGCTCAAGTCTTTATTTGACACTAATTTAATCATTTTAGGTCTTTATTGAAATAATTTTCACTATAGGTCCTCTTTTAAAAAAAATAGCCTCGCTTTAGGCCTTTATTTGAAAAATTTTCATATTATTTTTTAAAGATGCTTCGTGATTTCAACTAAGAGGACTTAAAAAGCTACAATAAGTCATGATTTGGATCGAATGCCTTCAAAGCTTTCTGAAAATGAGCCTCAATGCCTGTCTTGGTCCTTTGGCCACAAACAATCAACTCGTCCTATTTCATTTTCAGGACTTTAATAAAAATTTGCCATGTCATTAAAGAAATATTCCACACAAGAGTCAAGTGGCACGTGCCCCTCAGCGTTAAACCAAAACCATTTGGGACGGTGATGATCCTTGCACTTCAAAGCATTTTCACAACCATCGGATATCAATGTTTTCACTTTTTTGGAGAAGTAAAGGTCACGTAACTATTTTTTTCTGTGATTTTGATTGAAGGGACTTCGAAAGACTAATACACCTTATATTCACATGAAAGAAGTTTTCACACCTATCCTAAAAATATATAGATCTAGGTTTATGTTGACCCTAATTCACATTCGATAATTATAAATCTCACTCAAATATGTTACTTATTATCTAAAATTATATCTGTTGTACTTGAGAATTTTTTTTATTGGATTTCAAAAGGGTAAAAGGACTGCATTACCCTAAGACACGGGATATTATAAGATATTTTAGTAATATTAGTGTGTGTGCCGAAAAAGTTATTGATTTGCGCGTCCAACTTTTCTTCACTGAAGATCCAATTTACTGCATTAGTTCGATGTTTGATGGATATTGTTTAACATTCATTTATTGTTAATTGAATTATGAATAAAGTCGACAAATCGACAATTTTGGACTCTAAAATCATCATCCCCGTCGCCACGTTTATATCGAGATTTACTCCTGCTGATTTTTCATAAAGCAAAAGTCGTCAAACAATTTTATAACCTTATGCAATTTCGCCAGTGCCCCGCATTATCTTCCCTCGGGGTCACAACAGGATAGAGGCTATTTGATTTGATAAAGGTTACAATGCACTGATCCTCTACTTTCCATGCACCTCCCTGATTTCAAACCGAAGACAGACAGATCGTGTTACCACTGCATTCTTGACTTATGAAGTTTAAAGGGTTTTTTCCTTTTTTTGAATCTGTTGACTGGAATTGGTGTTCCCGCACTGTATTATTGAGTTGGGCGGAAAGATGCAATCCTACCCCGTTTGGTTCGGCTTTTAGGGAATATCTTTGCAATGCAAATACCTTTGAATGAAGGGAGTTTTCTGAAATGCAAATAGCGTTTGGTGAATTGTAATTCCAAAGTATATTGATAAATAATTTTGGGCAAAAACTGTTTGGTAAAATTTACATTTGTAAAGAACTTTTATTAAATTTAAAAAAAAAACATTTGTATATTTTTTTTTTTTTTGAAGTCTACCACCGACCGTCCAAATCTGGCTGCCAAATCGCCGGATCTAGCCACCGGATGCCGTCGCCTGAGGTCGCCCACCTCAGGCAAGGTCGCTTGGGTTCACTTGATCGGCTGGGGTCGTGTGACCTTAGGTGGCAATTGCTTGAGGTCGCCCTACCCAAGCAATCGTTGCATGACCTCAGGCGGCCACTTGGGTCGCGTAATTCAGGCCATCAGTCACCTGAGGTCCGGCGACCCTCAAGCGGCAGTCGCCGGCGCGCGCGACTCCTTGGCCGGCAGTCATCGACCTCCAATCGGCTTTTCCTTGTGGTGATTTTGGAGAAGATAAACAGTAACCAACTTGCATTCCGAAAATGCAAGTTCCCAAAGTACCTCGTGACCTACTTTGGACTAATGGCCTTTAGAGTCCTTTGAAGATGCAATTGTATTTTTCCAAAGTTGAGTAAAAACATGAACCAAACGTGTTTGCATTTGGCCAATGGACTTTAGAGTCCCAAAACCCATTCCAAATGCCGAACCAAATGGGCCATAATACACTATAATTGTTAGTGGGGAGCTTCTGGCTTTTTCAGAGGGCATAATGGATTAAGACCAGATGATCTGTCTCCTCTTATTTTTTTGCGATAACAGTACAAGTTTTTGTTAAAACTCTGCAGCATAGAATGGAGATGGAGATTTATGCACAAGAAAATCGAGTTTACGAACTCGTACTTCTGTTTGGCCATTTACTCACTCACACACTTTGCTAATAATCGTCTGATCTACTTGAACGGAGATAAGGAGTCATTTCTTATCTCTATTCAAAAACTCGACCTCTAAATGACGAAGATGTGCGGAGCTAAAATCAGGGCTAAACTGTTAAGTAACTTCCTGGAACTCAGTCACTCCAAAGCTGGTTCAAACAATTGGAAAGCGATAAAAAATGCTCCTCAATTTCACACTCGAGCTGAAAAGTGCATGAATGTGGCTTTGGAGTGATGAGACTTCACAAATTTAAGCACAAGAAAATGTTAAATTGTATTAGAATTGCAATTACCATCAAATGAAAGAGTTGAAATTGAAATTACATTGAAATGAAATTACAAGGAAATGAAAGTACAAGGAAAAGTAAAGAGAACTCTTGGAGATAAAGGGCACGTTGGTCAATTTGCTGCTTCAGCATCTTTAATGTTCTTCAAAAGAAGTGGCATCATATCTTTCCACTTTGCTTGAAATTCTCCTATTTTGTGGGCAACCACTTGAGCAAATGAACTAGCTTAACACACTTATTGGGAGAAAAAACGAGTAAAATTGGGTACTAACATAGGTATATTTGATCATTTTTTCTACATGGTGTTCAGTCTCATGCAGTCATTGAGGAAGAATATGTTCAACTTAGATTTGATACGTATCTCTACAAAGTCATGAAAAAAGGAGCAGAAAAAATGACATTGCAAGTTTTTGTACGTAAAATTCATCTATATCACAAGCATAAATATTTGTTCGTCACGATTTTTCTGGATGGACTCGTGATGTGGGTGACCCCCACTATGTGATTCTAGATATCAATCCAATGAAGTAGGGCATAAAACAAGTACTTACGATAACGATAAGTTTGTAGCATAAAAAGTCCAGCACACAATGAATAGCAATGGGGTTAAGAATCTTTTTCAAGGCAGAAAAAGCCCAAAGCAGTTCACTTCCCTTCTAACTACTCCCTTGAAAAAAATTCTGATTGATGTGACAAGGTAAGCCACCATAGAAAAGTGGAGCAAATTGAATTGAAAGCACATGCATGATTAAGTAATGGTCATCATGCCTTTGTTGAGGGAGGCTGCTTTTTAATTTGAAAAACTGGGAAAGTTTCTCAACAAAGAGAGAAAATCTACTTCGTAATTTGCTCCTTCGCGTGATTCCCATTTGTCATCATCGCATTCCCTTTTTCAATCCGTGAAATGCGGATTTCTCCGTTTCTTTTTGACTTTAAGGTTTTCTTTTTTGACTTTTACTCTACGTTGAGGTTCGTAATAATTATAATGAAACGAAATTCCCTTTTGCATCGTACTTTACCTCATTTCACGGATTATGTTTTGGTAGAAAAACTATTGCCTGGAGGTCGTTTCCTTTTCCATATGCTATCTACTCAAAACATGCTCTTTGCCTTTTCGATGTACCAAAGAACATAAATATACAATATCAATCATTTTCATTTTAGGCTTATCTGAAAATCGAATATCACCATATATAAATTCATAGAATCAATCTATATAGTACTTTTCCTTATGGATGTAATTAGACAAGAAATGCTCTGATGCTAATACTTTTGTCTTGGCTACATGCCACCATGAGATCAAGTTCATGTATTGTATGGTGTTTGTGCACCGAGCCAGAATATGATGGAATAAAAGCATTCGTCCTCCTTTGATACCCAAAAAGGTAAAGGTAAAGGTCTTTTGCTCCTCTCTACTAGTTTTACGTAAACGGAATTGTGGGTTGTAAGGACAACACACAAGGAGAAGCAAATAGTGATGCGGTTCTTTAATGTGAGATCGGAGCTGATAAATTATTGGGAGGTTCGACTTTGCTATTTGTCCTGAGTCAACATTTTTTTCCGAAAAACAACTTATTTGATGGATTACAACATAGCACATGGTTTGTACCGTCTTTTTCTTGTGCCTCATGTGATATCCGCGATTCATATGATTCCTTCAATAGTTACTACTTGCTGAGTCGCTATGTCTGGCAGATCATCTTCACAAGCAGCATGTGAAATTGCGAAAATTGCTAATTAAAAGTGCAATCACTGTGTCTTTATTTGGCGGATCTTGTTCAAGGATGTCAATATTTATGCGTTCAGCGGTGCTCCAACTTTGGCTGCATCGATCCATATGCTTTCACACACTAGATTTGGAAATTTTCTTCCCTCCCTTATTTCATGCGCGATCCTACTTTGGTTGCTTTAATCCCAATGCATTCACACGCTGTGTTTGGAAATTTTTTTCTCGTGTCTGTGCTATGACTTTGGCCACATTGATTCAAGTGCATTCACATGCCATATTTGTCTATTACTTACGGATGATATTGTATGGAAGATTCTAGCCATAAACTTGATAATTTCAAGTAGTGTCGTTTGACATCAATGCTTTCAATTTTTCAAAGAAGTAGAAGTCATGTAACTCTTTTTTCCCATGATTTTAACTAAAGGGACTTCGCAAGATTAACACACGTTATATTCACATGAAAGAAATGTTCACAACTATCCTAAAAAATATAGAACTAGATCTATGTTGACCATAATTCACATTTGATGATTATAAAGCTCACTCAAATATGTTATTTATTATTTAAAATTATATCTATTGTACTTGAGTATTTTTTATAGAATTTCGAAAGGGTGAAAAAGACTGCTTTACCCTAAATTGTGGGTGTGTGTGTGGTGGCTGAAAAAGCTAATGATTTTCATGTGCAACTTTTCTTCATTGAAGATCACATATGCGGCATTAGCTTGAGGTATGATCGATACAAATATTTATTAACATTGATTTATTGTTAATTGAATTATGAATGAATTTGACAAATCAGTAATTTGGACTTCAAAAATATCGTCATCTTCGGCACGTTTATATTGAGATTTACTCACGCTGGTTTTTCATAAAGCAATAGTCATTAAACAATTTTATAAGATTTTGTAATTTTACCAGTGCCCCACATTATATTCTCCCCGGGGTTTATCTTGTTTAATTTGATTAAGGTGACAATGCACCGACGCTCTACTTTCTGCGCACCACATGCATGAATCGTCCCCGATTGCAAATAAAAAACAGAGATTGCGTTCCCACTCATTATTGACTTATGAAAGTTAAAGGGATTTTTTATTTTTTAAATTTTGAATCTGTCGACTGCAAATTGGAAATTGATTCTCATCATCACATCCCGTTTTCAATCCGTGAAATGCGGAGTTCTTACTTACAGTGGGACCTTCAGTTTCATCATTCCATTTGTCAGTTTCCTTTTGACTTTTAAGGTTTTCTTTTTGACTTTTACTCTGCTTTGAGGTTCGTATTAATTATAAGGAAATGAAAGCTTTCCTTTTGCATCTTACTTTACCCGATTCCGTGGATTAGCTTTCGGTAGAAAAATATTGCCTAGATATCCATTTCTTTTCTATATACTCATGTACTTGTAAAATACTCTTTGCTTTTTCGGTGCACCAAAGAACATAAATATACACTATCAATCTTTTTCATTCTTGGCTTCTTTGAAAATCAAATGACACCATAAATAAATTCATAGAATCAATCTATAGAATACTTCTCCTTGTGGTTGTAATTAGACTACAAATGCTCAGATGCTTAAAATTTTGTCTTGTCTACTTGCCGCCATGAGATGTAATTCAAGTATTATATGGCATTTGTGCACCAAGTTGAATTATGATGTAATAAAAGGGTTCGTCCTCCTTTGATACCCAAAGAAGTAAAGGTAAATCGAGCATGAAGCCCATGCTCTTTTCATTCCTGCGTACCAGTTTTGCATAAACAGAATTGTGGGTTGTTAGGACAAAACAAAAGGAGAAGCAAAGAGTCATCACACAATTTTTATGGAGACCCCAGTGGGCCAAAAATGTGAATGAAAAGCAAAATTGCTTGGATGGAATCTTCTTAAAACTGAAGTTGGACCTCCATCTCAATTAAATTTCCTGAATAAGCCCAACTTATTTATGGGCCTTTAAAATGTTTGTAAGCCCAATTTGATTTGGGAAAACTGGAAAGGTTCTTAAGAAACTCAACTTCAAAGAGATTGCGTTCGCTTAAGTCTAGCAAGGATAAATTTAAAAGTCCAATCTTCACATGTGAATCAATTGAATCCTCCTTCTACTTTGGAAACCCCACTAAAATCTCAGCCTGCTGAGTTTCTACAACCTGGAAATGCCAGATGGAAGGCTTGCTGGGTTCTTGTAGTTATTTAATGAGTGCAGGTTTTCTATGAATGCAGTCTTTTCAAATTGAAGTCCTTTTATTCCCTCCAACAAACAACAAGTTGTGTTGAAAGACAATGAAGCCAATTTTGATAAACGTTTTGAAGCATTTATGTTCAAATTTGTTGAGTTCACTATCTTTTACTGATCACACGATTCTGTGGGGCACTCATCAACATTGCCCAAAATCACAAGTTGCTTGATCATCACCCTCTCTTCCATCAATTCCAGGTATTCGGCAAGATGACATGGATCCAAAATGTTGACCCGCAAAATTGCATGTTCAACAAGTTGCTCTTTCGGTAAAATTGTATAGATTTTGATGTAAAATCCAAAAATTAAAATTAATGACTTTTTTTTCCCAAATCATGGATTATTTTTCTATTGATATGTTTGTGGAATTTGAGAGAGAGAGAGAGAGAGAGAGAGAGATGTATATGATTGCATATTGGTGAAGGAGGCAATCTATGCTGGCTTGAAAAAGAGAAAGACAAGAGAGAGATGTATATGATTGCATATGGTGAAGGAGGCGATCTATGCTGGCTTGAAAAAGAGAAAGACAAGGCAGAGAGAGATTTGCGATGTCATTATGGATGGGGAAGGTTGCGAGAATGTTGTAGCAGCTGTGGTCGAGAAGTTGAAGTTGCCGATGAAAGGTCATCCTTACCCTGATGGATCACAATGGTTAAGGGAGGGAAAGGAAGGAAGGGTTTCCAACCTTGTTTAATTCAATTTTCTCTTGCAAATAAAAATAACAATAAAGTGTGGTATGATGTGATTCCACTGGAAGTTTGTCATAAATTACTTAGATGATCATGGCAATATTACTGTTGAACTATTTATGATGGATTTGGATACACTTGTTCCTTCGAGAAGGATGGTGTATAGATTACTCTTGCATCATTAAAAATTGATAGTCGCCCCAAGTAGGCAAAGGGAGAAAGCATTGTAACATCCTTGTCTGTAATAATAAAAGCCTATGAGGAGACACATGTTGCATGTGCACCAGTGGTATCCAAGAGAATGAAGAATCACTTGAATTGCCTTCTTGAAGAATTTATAAATTTTGTTCCTGATGAAATGCCGACTTGCTTGCAGCACATGCGTAATATTTCAACGCCGCAGAGATCCTCAACAAAGCAGCCAACCCCATGGATCTTGAGGAGCATGAAGAACTCCAGCGCCAAGTAAAAGACCTTATGGAGAAAGGCCTGGTAGAAGAAAGTGCCAGTCATGGGGCTCTGCCAGCCAGGAGTGGCCATTGGGCCGCCGGTCCACATGTTGGGTCGGGCCACCATTGGCTTGGGCCCATTTTTAAAAAAATTAATTTAATTTTTAATGAAAAATTCAATAAAAAATTAACAATTTTTTTTAGCAAAATTTAAAAATAATTGAAATTAATTGAGGAGAATTAACGAAGAACACTCATTCAATTAAACCAAATTGAAATACAAGTATATCTTTAAATATCTTCCAAAAGAAAATTACATGTAATGGTGTCCTAATGGTGTCCCCTAATAATGAATACACACAAATTACACCAAACAACATTTCTAATAAATTCTATATCTTCAATGTCATGTTTCCCACCATGATTTGGATGATATGGTGTCACCATTGTCCTCTTGTTCATATTCGGCACATTCCTCTAAAGTCAGTTCTTGCGAAAACCAATCATGTCTTACTACAACCATTTTTAAGCATTCTGCAAATAAGTTGCACCTTTTGTCTTCCAACTTATGTTGACTAGTATTAAACATGAGCTCGACAATGTCATAAATGCCAGTGGGGTTAGCAAGTCACGTGCTGTGGTGGAAAGAATCAAGAAACTAGTGGCTTTCGTTTTCCACCATTTTCAAAATGTCAATCTTGACTTAATTAACTTTACTAATGTATTTTGAGTAATCAATTCTCAAGTACATCGCCAATTCATTGGTAGACGAATATGAAGACCTAATGGAAGGTTCTCAGATTTCTTATTCTTACGAAATAGAAACCATAGAAATTTCTGGCCTTGTTTGATAAAATCATGCATCATCATATATTATTCTTGTTGCATCATATATTATTCTTGACAACAAGTATAAATGCGCTTAACCATATTTTACTCAAGTCATTTTATGAATATTCTACTGGACTTTTTAAAAAGTTTCCTAGAAAAATGTATTCATAAAACCACTTTAAGTTTAAACTGTTATTTTTGTAATCATTATAAGCACGCGTTTAATTGGGAAGATCAAGTGCGTTTCTTTTCTTTCCATAAGTGGATCATAAGAACATGAATGGACAAAGGCTACTCTCGTAAACAATCCATTTTCTATTGATGCTAATTGAATAGATGACATGGACCAAATATACATGAATGTAAGATAATCATATGTGAATGTAACAGTTAGATACTTAAGAGACATAAGTGACGTAGGTCGGCCATGCATGGGAAATTTCATATTAAGGATTAAAAAACTTTTGAATAGAAAATAATGCTTTTAGAATATAATTTTCGATGCCATAACAAAAAAAATGGAAGAACTATTGGACAAAATGTTTGTTTTTGGATAATGACCGGTTAACTACAAGAATTAAAAGGTGAAAAAATCAGTTATAAGGTTTAAGAAACTTTCTAGATTTAATGTCACTACCATACTAGTGATTAAGGTCAAGAGTTAACATGGTCCAAATTACTAAAAAAGACTCGATAGTGCGTGAACTACGTCGTGAGCTATTGCTTTTGTGTTTGTCAATTAATGAAATAATCATGCTACAGCTTCATGCTTTTGCACAAGATATTTTGGGAGAAATCCGTACACAACCTAGACCGAAAATTTTATATTTAAGAGGAATCGATCTATAAAGTTCTCTAAATTGACCTTTTAACAGAGCATCTATCTATCCATACGATGGATGGTGAAAATCAACCAATTATGACAGAGACATACCTCAAACAACAATAAGAGCGACTAAATGGAGGACTGGAAACCATCACGCTTACGGACGTCATCTCCGAACCATTTCATACTGGCAACCGTCGCAAAAAACCCCCCCGTCGCAGCTGAGCATATAACGTGGACAAAGAACAAGCATACTCACGCATTCAGATTTCAAATAACCAAGACGAATATCAAGAAATCATACTTAATAACTTAGTGTAAACCGCATTATCTCATGCGTATTGTGTTGAGGAACGTTCAGATTTAGCCACTAATGTGGATTAGCTCCTGTCCTTATCTTTGAGACATAGTATCGATTGCGGCACAGAGAACGCGAAACCAAATCATGGAATCGACACAATTTTTTTTTTCTTTTGCGTCTAAACCGATTTAAGAATTAGCGAGTGAGTGGAGATCATGAAGAACGTAAAGAACAATTCTTATTCGTAGTTATTTTTGCGTAGACAATATTAACGCAGCTAAAATCCACTCATTAACGAAAAAATCCCCTCACTTATATAAAAGCGATTCAAGAATTTCTTTAGAACACAAATCCTACTTCTGCACTTTCATCACCATTTCTGTTCATGCCTTTCAGGCTTTCAGCATCATCAAGCCATGAAACTCAGATTTCTCTCCTTCACGACTAAACGACTCTCACAATCTCAATACGCATTCCAGCTTGCTCATTCTTTGAAAGTGCAGTGGTTGGCTACGAATGGTGATCGGACCAGAGAGTGGAGGTCGTGGAAGCGTTGGTGTTAAAAATCGGGCCAGTGAAGGAAAAACGAATCAGCTTTGAATACTTCGATCAATCTGACCGGAAAACAGAGCATAACAGAGGAAATCCAATCCAATGCGATCTTCGACGACCTAAAGAGAGCAGACTTCGGCGACGAACATCTGAAAGAATCAAGGTAAAGCTCGGCAAAGAGGAAATATAGATCCTGAATCGATAGCGTCGCTGGAGATGAGCTCCTAAACTAATTGCGTTGGTGGAAACAGAGCTGACCGAGGCAAAATGCTGGTGACACACGAGATATCGAGAAATTAATGTCGCCAAGTGAATCAAAAATCGAAAAAAATAGAAATCAGAGAATGAGAGAGAACACTTAGCTTTTTCTTTAATCCTGTTGGAGCGAGCGAATGAGTTTATAAACTTCCATGCCAATAGAAAACTGGAAGCTCAAAGGCCTCGGGTTGCTGAGGGTCCGGGTAACAAGCTCGAGCTCATCGACCGAGTAAACGATTCGATGCTCAAGTGCAAGAGCATCGCGATTGAAGAGCACTGTTGGGAATGACTGATCCCCGAAAATCGGATTCGACACTCAATCGAACCCCTAAAACGAATGCGGAAGACGAAGCCCGGGAAAACACGTATCACCGATCGTAAAGCACACCACGGAGTCGAGCGTACCTTGTTAGCCACAGATTAAACACCAATGCTGAAAGAGGAAGAAAACCTAGCCCTGGTTCGATCCGATGGCGCCTTGAAGGGAAGAAGAACAATGCCTTGTCTTACTGTTTCTTCTTTTGTTTTTGAGAGAGAAAGTGAGGGAGAGAACGTACGTACGTTCGCCAACCGCCATCTCTCTCTCTCTCCCTTTATACCTTCCCCCTCCACGGGCCCTATTCCCGTGGGCCGGGCCTTTTGGGCCCAGCATGGGCGGACGGGTCTTAAGCCCATCTCATAAATCCATCATCTCCCACTCGCACATGGTGGGCCGAATATAATTCTCTTTACCTCTCTTCAACATTCATACCGGTGAATAATCCGTGTGACCAGCATACTTTGAGAGCTCGTTGCCATACATCTGTTAGGAATATATAGCAGCTCATAATGGGCATCACACTCCGAGTAGATTTAGTATGCAAAGACTTAGATCGATTGATCACATTTATATCTCTCTTGATCTCTTTTAAATAATGATATATACATTGTATTCACAATTATGATTATCCCGAGACATTCATAATTGGTTAACCGGTGAATACAAAACTACAATGTGATTCTCCAAAATCGATCTTCCTCTTTCCTTCAAACTCTCAATTTCAGTTCAGCTTGCTTTTCTAGAAATGCTCCATTAGATCGTATCAAACTCATGACCATTGGCAACATCCAAAGATAGCAAACACTAAATAGAAATCTTGAGAATAAGTAAGAGTCATGAGGGGACTAAAAATTGAGGAACTCTTTTCCTCAAGAGTCTCACACGACATAAAAAGTTGAGATCAAACTTTTGCCACTCTTATTGGTCGTTTCATGCATACGTAGTATGAAATACGTATTACGGTATTAACTCCTTTCCCATGGAGCGTATGTCTACATCTTTCAATACCGTACAGATGATAGTTCAGACATACCCAATGTCTAACTTGAGTTCACATATCTATTAATTTACTAAATTCATCAGAACTCACATCTGGCATTATAGACAGATAAAGTAAAATATGTGGGGTATTTTACTTTCGGACATAGTAAGTATTATGTCCTCATCTTAACACTCAGTTAAGGCGACATACGTGTTTTAAGCTTGAGCTCTCGATTATCACCTAGATAATAAGCTTAAAAACAGTCTCATCTCTATTTATCACACAAGAAAACGAGGCGATTACCCGTGTGAGTGGGCTAATCTTATATCTGTCCGACATACTTCTCTTAACTTAAAGTAATGCACTGAGCATTAGGATGCATAAAGATCAAATAAAGATTCATAGGCATTAATGATGAAAAACACAAATTCATCAAATGTGAACACTTAGGGA
Organism: Eucalyptus pumila; assembly: GCA_016097595.1. NCBI lineage: Eukaryota > Viridiplantae > Streptophyta > Magnoliopsida > Myrtales > Myrtaceae > Eucalyptus > Eucalyptus pumila. Next base: position 23,393,947 of record CM027853.1, on the reverse strand, counting down.
AAATAACAATATTCAGTACATCAGCCTCTACGCAATCCTAGAGATTTCATATAGCCACAAAACACATCTCTAGGTATTGGCTTTGTCATAGGATCTGCTACCATTCTATGCGTAGTATGTACTCTAAGTTCACATCTTTTCGTGCAATCATATCCTTGACAAGGTTATACTTGGTATCTATATGTTTGGTCTTGCCATGATATTTTGGATCTTTGGTGTATACTTTTGCTGCTTGGCTATCATAATTATCCAACAATTAATCTGCAGCACTTCCAATAACACCTAAATGATCCAATAATCTCTTAAGCCAAACATCTTCTTATACTGCTGCTGATAATGCCACGAACTCAATTCCCATCGTGGACAAGGCTATACACTTTTGTTTCTTACTGCTCCAACACATGGTGCCATTATTCGGTAAGAGAACAAACCTAGAGGTAGATTTCCTTTTATTTAAATCTCCTCCCCAATCAACATCAGAATAGTCTTAGAGTCGCAGATCCTTTCCATAATAACTCAGCGTATAATCAGCAGTCCCCTTTAGATACCTTAGTATTCTTTTAACGGCTTTCCAACGTGCTTGACCTAAATTGGATTGGTATCTACTCACCATTCCAACTGCATAACATATGTCAGGTCTTATACACATCATAGCATACATCAAGCTCCCAACAGCACTAGCATAAGGAACATATTTCATTTGTTCCTTCTCTTGTGGAGTCCTTGGACACAGTCTATGGCTCAATCCTTCACCTTTTGCAATAGGAGTGTCAATGGGTTTACAATCCCATATCATTCAATTCAAAATTTGGAAGACAACCAACTTTAGACAGTATGAACAAACTCCATGTTACTTCCAGCAATTAGTATATCATCAACATATAATGATATGATCATGAATTAATCCTTGGATCTTTTGATATATACACAATGATTCTCATCTATCATTGAAAAAATCATATTCCATTATGGCATTATGAAATCGTATATACCATTGTCTTGACGACTGCTTAAGGCCATATATCGACCCCCAAAGTCGACATACCTTTTCTTCTTGGCCTTTCACTATGAAACCAGCGGGTTGTTCCATATATGTTCCTTCCTCTAATTGTCCATTGAGGAAAGCAGTCTTTACATCCATTTGATGTAACTCAAGATCCATACCAAACACTATTGTCAGAATTATGCAAATCAAGGTAAATCTCACTACAGGAGAGAATGTTTCTACATAATCAATTCCTTCCTGTTGATTATACCTCTTCGCCACAAGGCGAGCCTTATGCCTTTCTATCGAGCCATTAGCCTTTCGCTTTATTTTGAGAACCCACTTGTTCCCAATAGCTCTGCGTCCCTTTTGGAAGATCAACCAGTTCCCATACTTGGTTTGATTTCATTGACTCTATTTCCTCTTCCATTGCATGAATCCATTTTTCCTTACTAGGGCAATTAAGAGCCTCATTAATATTTCTCGGCTCATCCTCATCTTGCGGAGCAATCATAAAAGTTTTCCCTTCAATGTCAAAACGTCGACGGGGAATACTTTGGCGACTTGTTCGCTATATGGGAGATTGTACACTTAGCACATCATTCCCCATTATGCTCCCACTCGGATTAGATAATGACGATATCATCTCATCATGTGGTTGTAATTGAGAATGAGTTGAATTCAATTCATCACTTCTCATATTACTCCCACTTGGATGAACTCAACCAATATCATTATCTAGATCCAAGGTTCAAATAGGAAGTAATCTTCCCATATTTCGCCATTCTTAGGAAATTCATCCACTAAGAATGTGACATCCCGTGATTCAAATTCAGTTATTCTCCCACTTTCCTGCGCACCTATGAATACATACCCAATCGAGTGTTCGAAGTATCTCATTAAAATACTCTTATTTCCTTTGGGACCTAATTTCCCAATCTTCTGAGAGGACTCATGAGTATAGGCAGCACAACCCCATGACTCAAGAAAACTTAAGTCCGGTTTTCTACCTGTCCATAACTCATATGGAGTGGAAGTAACTGATTTGGAAGGCATCCGATTAAGTATATAGGCAGCAGTTAACAACGCATCACTCCAAAAGGTGATATGTAAGTTAGCATGCGCCATCATGGACCTAATCATTTCCAATAGGGTTCTGTTTCTTCTCTCTACAACACCATTTTGTTGAGGAGTATATGGAATAGACAATTGTATTTCTATTCATTTTCACCACATAATTTTCTGAACTCATCAGATAAATATTCTCGACCTCGATCGGATCTAAATACTTTTATTTTCTTGTCTAATTGATTTTCTACCAAGGTCATAAACCTTTTGAAACAACTTATTGCTTCAGATTTACGAGAAATCAAATAGACATATCCGAATCGAGTATTATCATTTATAAAAAGTGATGAAATAAACAGCCCCATGCCTTCCTCTCATATTCATTGAACCTCAGACGTCAGAATGGATTAAATGCGGAGGAAATTCAGCTCTTTTACCTTCTCCAAATGGTTTCCTTGTCGTTTTCCCTTCTAGGCAATGCTTGCATATAAGCAAATCGACTTTTTCAATATTGCCTAACAAGCCCTCTTTGGCTAGTCTTTTCATATGTTGTTGGCCCATATGACCAAGTCTAGCATGCCACCATATTCACATCATTATCATATAAAGTAGAAGACGTAAAACAAGGGAATAACATATCGACATTACCACAGTCAACATTTAGTACAATAAAACCATCCGTAAAGTGACCAAAATCATAGTAGTTTGTATCCAAATACAAATCTACACATCTATTATGGAAGTTCATACTAAAACCAAGCTTAACCAACGCCAAAACAGACACAAAATTTTGACGAATCTCCGGAGCGTATAGAACATCATGTAGGAACAAGTTGTGTCCACCACACATGTTCAATTGGCAGGTGCCAATCCCTTTAACTTCAACTTTGAAATTATTTCCCACATAAATCCACATAGTTCCAGTTGGTATCGTCGGAATTTCACGAAGGATCCTCTATCCTTCCTTACATGGTCTGTCGTTCCCGAATCTACCCCACAAAGGATTGGATTCAGCCAATAATGCGAACTTGACACGGAAGCAAAGTTCTCAAATGTACAAGAGGTGTTTACCTTCTTTGGCTCACGACAGTTGCGAGCATAGTGACCCTTCTTGTCATAGTTGTAACATCTCACCCTTGACATTTTCTTTTACTTGAGGACGTTTTCCTCTCTTGTGTTGGTTAACTTTTGATCTCTTGCAATAAGGACTTGATCCTTTGCATTCCCACATATTGAACGAATCAATACGCTTGCGCTTAGAGCTCAAAACCCTTTATGAGCTAGAACCAGCATTACAAATGTCTTTTTTCGGCTCAAATGCCGTTAGGCGGTCTTTGCTAGTTCAAGGTGGCGCACGACACCCTCAAGATCTTCCATAATATGGTCAAGAGCTTCTAGTGCTTCTTGCTTTTCCAGCACATATTGAATCTTCATATTCAATATTTCACAATAGTTGCCGTTCATATCGGCAATCACGTTCTTAGTTGCTGAAACCATCAGTCTGAACACATCAGACATACATGCATGAATAATTAATGCCTATCATTTATGCATCCCTATTTACATAGACCCATCATATTAAAGAATAATTTCAAGTAAGGCTTCAGAATCAAAAGGTCACTACGTTTCCAATCATCCTCCAAAAATCCTAACTTAAAACTATCATTAATATGATTGTCATATGCAAAATCAATTTTATGAAGTTACAAAAACTTCTATAACTACCCACACTAACTACCCACAAAGAATCGCGATATGAAAGCAAATATAATCTAACATCCAATAGAATAACAGTGCTTTCACATAATACAACTATACATTACACTAAGCAATATATACAAAGAAAAATATCCACATGGAAAGAGATATTTACATCCATAAAAAAATCTCACAATTAATCTAAGAAATAATTAGGGAAAGTCCATTCTAATCTATCAGTCAAAACATCTGAGAAAACTGAATGCACATTTCCCAACCATGGAAAAACTTTTGGAGAGCTTTCATGTCGCCACCAAGGCGCATTTACTCTGCGCCATGTGGCGCTCAATCAAAGGGTTGAAGTTTTGGCCAACTCAATAATATAGTACTCTCTTACAAAAGCTTCCACTAGCTCCCTATAACCCGGGACCACATTGACCTCCCATAGCCGATCTAACACTACTTGCCATTCAGGTGGAAGAGTGTTCATCAAAGCTGGCACCTTCTCAAAATCCGGCATTAGATAACCATTCCAAATGATTTCTTGTATCATCTGATTGACCGTGACCGTGTGTGATACTAAATCACCATCAAGCCACCGATAATCAGCTAATTCTTTCATCAGTCTTTTCAGTCTAGCTCTTCCTTCGTCCGTTCTCGGGGTTGCAGGTATCCGTGCATAACGCATCATAGTTCCTACAACAAATCGCGGAAACTAAAATGGATCACTTATAATCCACAATAAACAAAATGGAAAATACATAATTTTCCATGATTCATGCAACAAATGCAGAATAAAAAATGGATTACCTACAACCCATACAGACATAATTGAAAAAGAAACAAATTCCTTTTTTTTTTTTTGGTCAACAGTCAACGGTCAAAGTCAACGGTCGGTCAAAGGTCAACGGTCGTCGGTCAACGGGTCAACGGTCGGTCAACGGTCAACGGGTCGGGTCAACGGGCGCGCAGGTCGGAGGACGGACCGGTCGGGCCGGTCGGACCGGCCGTGCCGGTCGGACGAACCGACGCACGTGCCGCGCGCGTGCGCTGGCTGACGTCACACGAGGACGTCGTCCCGGCACGACGCGTTCGCCCGTGAGCGTGCTGACGTCACGCAGACGTCACCGCACGTGCGCAGCATGCGCCAAGCTGATCGGGTCGGGTCGGTCACCGTCGGGTCGGGTCGCCGGCCGGCCAACCGTTGTCGGCGCTGACGTCATCAATGACGTCATCCCAACGGTTATCGACTGTTGGGTGACGTCACGATGACGCGGCCGGGTGACGCCGTCAGCATGCGTCGGTTCGCCGACCGACGCGTGCCGTTCGCCGGTCGCCCGGCGCGCACGTGCCGGTTCGTCACCGGGCGCGTGTGGCGCACGCACGCCATAGCCAACGCCGGCGCGTGGCGCCCACGCGCGAGGGCTTGTGGCCGCGCGTGTCGGCGCGTGCGGCGTCGTCCGGCGACGCACGACATGTCGCCGGACTCGTCTCGACGTCGCCTTTCACCCAGTGCCTTCAGAATTTGATTCCGACTTACTGAAACTCAAAAAAATGGCCGAAGAACGCTCGGGTGTCGGGATTTCTCGCCCCGATCCGTACGGCCGAAACACTTTCGCAAAAAATCAATCAAAAACATCAAAACAGATCGGGAAAACGTGAACTAGGGCTCTGATACCAATGTTGGGAATGACTGATCCCCGAAAACCGGATTCGACACTCAATCGAACCCCTAAAACGAATGCGGAAGACGAAGCCCGGGAAAACACGTATCACCGATCGTAAAGCACACCACGGAGTCGAGCGTACTTGTTAGCCACAGTTAAACACCAATGCTGAAAGAGGAAGAAAATCTAGCCTTGGTTCGATCCGATGGCGCCTTGAAGGGAAGAAGAACAATGCCTTGTCTTACTGTTTCTTCTTTTGTTTTTGAGAGAGAAAGCGAGGGAGAGAACGTACGTACGTTCTGCCAACCAGTGCCATCTCTCTCTCTCTCCTCCCTTTTATACCTTCCCCCTCCACGGGCCCTATTCCCGTGGGCCGGGCCTTTTGGGCCCAGCATGGGCGGACGGGCCTTAAGCCCATCTCATAAATCCATCAAGCACGAATGCGGCGAGAAATCTGAATACCGATTCCTCGAAGCTTGAAGACGAGCAATGAAGTTGAAATCGAGAGCCGAATTAGAAGGAGATCCAAGCCTTGGGCTGCAAATTATTGAAAGTTATTACAATCTTTTCAAAGGGGCCCATGCCAAATTGAATCGAAATTTGGACTTGAATGATCTAGTCTGGTGGGTTGAGGTATGATGGACTAGACCCAATTGAGCATTTTTTTTATTTGTCATTTGTTATTTATTCATTTCATTTTTAAAAATATTTTTATAACCCTCCATTTCTTTTTTATGCAAAAATGTAATTTGCAGGCAAAAATCGGGTGATGACCTGGACTGATAAAAAAAATAATTATTATGGTGAACACAACAATATGGAATCCAACAAATTGCAGTCAAGATTGATTCGAAATGTAACTACTAAATTTTGCCTCTATCAAAATTAGTGTGGAAGAAATCCTGCATTTATTGTCTACGTTACACTTTGAACCACGCAAATGAACTCGCCTTAGAGGTTTCAAATTATATATATATCATGGGAAGAAATCAAAGCCTAACACAGAAGATTATTCGACAGAGTTAACATCAACAACTTTTTGGCACAAAAATTCAATTTTAAAGATTTCAATTATGCTAATTTATTACTAAACATTTTGATAATTTATCAATAGTCATTTTAACTAATTTTGGCTAGAAATCATTGATATGGATGCTAGTTATCTTATGTGACATTATCAACACTAATATGAACAATTTTCGTAACTTTTCTCAAGACTTCATTTTATTTACTTTTCCCTTCTTTTTTTATTTATTTTTATTGCAGTCGATGAGGATGATGATGGTCCAATGGCCCTTGTTGATCACTAGGCAAGGGCAACCCTCGCCTATGTGGGGCCAACCCTCATTGTCCATTGCTTGTGGTTGGTCTTTGGTAAAAAATTAAAAATCATTTACGTCAGCGCCAGTCACGTTGCATAAGATAGCTGGTGCTGACTTTACAGTCACATCAGTAGTTTCTGATTAATTTGATTAAAAGGATTACATTGACAAATCATTAAAAGATTCATAATTAAATTAGCATTATTAAAATTTTTGTTATTGAATTGATCGCCAGTTTATGACTTTTGCCACAATTTTCCCTTAAGTCTTATAAATCGACTCTTTTGCATAGCATCTATCTTTCGATACTACCCATTGTGAAATTAAGTAAAAAGACTTTTCCTTTGAGTACCAATCTTGTGCTATCTAACATCATGACAATCCTAATTATTGTCAACCAAACAAAAAATAAAATTTGCTTGATGAAGAGTTACTCTTGAAATACGCCAACGACATTTTAGATAGCACGCACGTATATCAGAGCAAGCTAATTAACTATTCGAAGCTCTACACAAAAAATAGAATATCAGTGCACTTCCCATAAAATTCACTGCATTGGGAGTATCTTCCTTGGACTTGGTCCATTGAATCGCGTGAAGCATAATTATTAATTTTGTGGATCCACATGAGTGTCACATGTCAGTCTCAAAAAATCAATGATGGTCATGCATTTAATTTACTAGACATGAATCCAAGCAAGTATTTCCCTTTGCATTGAACAGGCTGACGATGAGCCTGATGAGATTTTGGTATAAACATAATGTTATATGCCTGTAAAATCACGATTAAAGGTTTATCAATAAATGCAGACGACAGAAGTTGAGCAGTGAAAGTAACTCCTAGCAACTTGGGTAAATCTGAGCACTGGAGGACCAAGGCGTGCCATTTCCTCATACACCGTTAAGCAGTTTTATTTTTTAATTTTTATGTGAGGGTAATTTTGGAAGTTAAGCAAAAGTCAGATAGAAATGGGGTTTCCCTTATTATATGGACTAGTCCTCGAGCACTCTAGCGATTACTTTCTTATTTCTTCTTTTATAAATTTAGAGGAATGCAATAGTTAAAACCGCAATACAATGAAATAATGGAGGTAAATTGTGTCAACTTAAAAAATTGTCGACACACATGCGTGCAAGCTGAGTTCCATGGATATTTTTAATGTGAATTTCCTATTTTTAATGATTATCGCATAATTTTTGAGAAACTGCTTATCTACACTGAGAGGTGAAAAAAACTGCAATATCAACTGTTTTAGTATAATTATTACACCCATATATGCTTGATGATTGAGAAAAAAGTATATACATTGCCTTTATTTTCTTCATAATTGACCGGCGGAAAGCACTTCTTCAAACAAAAAGCATAATTATTAACACTACGTAGGATTTAGACTATTTTCTAAAGTAAAGATAACAATATTGAATCGAACAAATTGCTGTCATGGTTGATTCGATAGAGAGGGACGAACTCTTATTTTTTTTCTTAGAATCCTTCGTAGCTTCTAAATTTGTTTCCATCCTATTGATGCAGCTAGAAAACGACAATACGATAAGAAGCAAAAGGCTAAGACTCAACAGACGAAGCAAAAAAAAAAAGAAGCAGCAAAGATGCAGTTTTCAAAATGCTAAAAAAAGAAGAAGTAAAGGTGCAGTTTTCAAAATGGTAATTGTACATTTATCGATATGCTTTTTCTCTATTCCATATTATAAGAAATACTTCTTATTTTGTAGCAATCTTATGGTTTCTAGAGTTAATATAGTCTCGTTAACCATTTTATCAGCATCTTTTGACGCGAGTACACGATGGAAAATTATTTATAAGGTGGAACTCTTATGTTGCCATGAAAGTACTTTCTAGTTAAATTAATGACATTGAGTGCTAGTATGATTTATGTAGTATTATTCTCCTTAAGTGAAACCCAGCATGTCTTTTTGAAGGTCGGGCTGGGCATGACAATGATTTTGATCCATCTGTAAATCAACAAAGTGCATGCTTATTTAAGCATACAAGCTTTGTATCTGACTCTCATGGAGGACAGATTTACTGATCCTCAGTTCAAAATTACATGTGCTCATAAAACCTTTGAAGAAACTTGATTGATGGTAGAAATGGATGCAATGATAATAATGCTTCTTGCTTAGATGCGAACCGAGTGCAGTTACTTATGTATATCGGGGAAATTTACTTTAAAGTCATAAGCCTATTGTATGTATATGTTTCTTGAAGTTTATCGCCTGTATATGATGCATATGCCATCTATCCAAGTAGTTCTAGCATGCAAGAATTTTCCCATCAATGCACCACAATAGAGGCACCATAAACGTGGGGTCAGCTAGCACTCAGTTAAGGCCATCCGACTCGACCTCAGTTTTCCATTTTTTTATTTCCAATTCATAAGAAAAACAAAGTCATCCCTGGCACCATCCTTTCTAGCAATGCACTAAAAGGAAAATAAATCAAAATCAAAATGAACAAGTTTACCTTCTCAAATGGTACATAACACGAACTTCACAAATTTCCAAAAACAGACAGAAACTTCCTCCCATGGTCTGTGCCTCTCTTGCGATTTGTTAGGCTCAATTGGAGTCTTCCACTAAAGTATTTCCAAGAGTTGGTACCTGTATACTGTGAAGAACTTAAGTCCTCACTAGACTCAGCCTCCCAAACACAATAAGAACAACTCTCATACAGGACAAGTCTGCAAGACACACAGCATAAGCCGGTTTCATACCAGCATTACACCGAGGGACAGCAGCAACCCACCCAAAATTTTTTACAAGAAATTGGGTGGAAATGGAATGAACTCATCCATCTGGATTGACCAGGGCATCAATATAACAGGAAAAAACTAAAAAAAAAAAAGAGAGAGAGAATTTTACGAAACTAGTAGTCAAAACATTTAGATCCGTGAATACACAAAGGATTCAGTTAGGCAAAATCACAAATACCTGGTGGACGTCACAGAGTGGGGATCCTTCATACGAAGGGACAAGCACTGGCGGGAGGAGATAATCTTCCTCTCGCAGATATCAATGGCTTTGGCAGCTCTAAACTCTCACTCTCTGACTAAGCCATCACCATCCAATTTCAAGGACTGGGCCTGCGGGAGCTCTTGTCAGGTATGCAGCACAGAGCTGGCAATTTCAGGGAAACTGCTTTGTCTTGACATTGTCTCTCATCGGCATTATGCTCAAATAGAAACTTTTTTGGGGGGCGATCAGCCGATGGTATAGTGAAATTCATCCATGCGGTACTTCGCTTGCGAGTGATGGTTGAGGGCTTTCCAGAGGAGGGTCTCATGAGTGAGGCCAAACACTAGGAACTTGCGAGGGGAGGAGCATTTCCTCAGGACGTCCGAGATGGGCTTGAGCTCGGGGTAGGACATGCGGAAAGAGTCGTTGGACTTGGATGCGTAGTGAAGGAGGGGTGTTGATGACGGTCGATGGCAGAGGCGCGTTGCTATAGGCGGTCGTGGTGGGGGAAAAGGTGGTGGTGGCAGCGGAGGCGACGGCAGTTGTGGAATACTCTCTGGTGTAAATGAGGGTGACGACGAAGGCCGTGGTTAAGAAGGAGATGAAGGCGAGGAGCCATAGGCGGTTGGAGCTTCCTTGCTTCTGGATGTAAGGGTGGAGGAGGATGAGTCTTGTGTTGCTGTTGTTGACATTCTTCATTTTGCTCTGTCTCAGAGAGAGAGAGAGAGAGAGATACCCTCCTCTGGTAACCTTGCAGATCTTGAACTTAAATGAGGCCGAGACCTCTTAGCTCCTTTAAAGGAGTAAAAAGGGACTGTAGGTAAACGTAATTTTAAAGAAACGAATCACTATAATGATAGAAAATATTAGCTAGGCTTATATTATTATCATTGAAATATATCGTATTAATCATAGCGTTCTTTTTTCCCTTTCGAATTTTTATTTTGTGTGCTTGCATCACATTGCAGTTACAACACTATTTTTCTAAACCACGAATGAGTGAAATCTCCTACTTATATATTCATGCAACGATATTTGAATATCTCTTCATCAATATTTGAAAATTGATAATATGCTTTGATCAACGCTATGGTACGGTGTTGTTGTCGCTCTTTCTTATCAACGGAAATTAATGGGGCATGAACTTCATTCAACGCCATGTGATGTGGACCCATCTTAGGACTCAGGAAGATAGGCTAGCGGCGAGGGATTGGTGATGTAGAGACCCAACAACAGATTACAAGCCAAGAGTCTCTGTTGCTTCTTTGCGTGGGCTTCGCTTCTTAAGTAACCCCCCCAGTTGCCCTCAAACAATTACCTGTTAATGAATCTAGCTATCTATTTGGATTTTGAGGGAGACATGTCAACTATAGCAGGCTCTATCTTGGTAGGAGAAGCATATGCACCCCACATTCTTATATCCTATACACAATCAACCCTAATAATTTGAACTTTGATTACAAATCCTTAAAAATTAATGTGGCAACTTCTATATGAGATTATATGTGGCCCAATCGTATTATTTGTATGGTATTAATTGGTTTGGAGCGGAGGCCACGAGGCTATCGTTCCTCGTGTTGTCCCCTCACCCGAAGATGACACTTGTTTTGCTTGTAGTTGCGATGTTAAAAGTTGCACAACTCTGCGTACTCTCCCCCTCTCCTCTCACCAAGCCCACCACCGAGGCCTAAATAGTATCGACACCAACAACTATACGCGACGCGACGCGATATGTGATAATGTTATTTCTCAAAAAATAGAAAATTATAATATGTTGGGATACGTTGTATATTAAATGTATATTGATATATAAGATATATGATGATTTTTATGATTATTTTAAGCAAATTAATTTGATTCAAATTTAAAAACAAATAAATAATAGAACAAGAGTTTAGAATGAATTTACACTAAAAATATTAATCCACTATTCGTTAATATAATTTATTATTTCAATTTGAGAAATTTAACTCTATTCCAATAATCTATAAAAATTTGAGAAAAAAAAATAAGTAGTCCACATTTTAGACTTGCTCTCATAGTGTGTTGGAAGAGAAGAGAAAAAATAAATTGGAGGGTGAATTATATATCACAGCAAGTAAGAGTTAGAAGAGAAGAGAATACTATTTTTTTTGTTCTTTCCTCATTTATTATTTTTATTATTATATATATTTTTTACATATTTATATTTTGACTCCTCATTTATTGAAAATTTTAAAACTTAACTTTGTGCGTGTCAGAATTATGTGTCGGAATTCTGAACTCAAGTATCAGAATTCTTGACTCAAGTGTCGAGAGAGTTGACCAGTATTAGATTTTTTGATACTTGTTGACTGAGTGTCAGACACGACATGAAGGGTCTCGAAAAAGTGTCAGTGCTTTCTAGACCGAGGTGGGTCTCCCCCGCCACCAAGTCTCCCTAATGGTCAAGTCTGGTCTACCATCGTTTGTTGCTTGTGAAGCATCGAGGCTCGATTTTGCTGACAATTTGTTTTTTTTTTTTTTTGATGCATTTTATCTGAGGGTACTGTCAAGAAAAGAATAAATTCTAAACTTGTATGATGGAATATTCGATTTTTCTACACCTTAAGACTCTGTGTCTTTTTATTATTCTTTGGGTTTTCCACGTAAATCAAATCACTAAAAAAGAGTACAATGCCACCAAATGAGAATGAGACGCACTCCGAATAATCCTCGGTTGCCCCTCATAATCTTTCTTGGATTATGCTTGAACCGACGGGGCTGCTTAAGCAATTAGTATTGGCAAAGCATATCCAGGAATGGAAAGTGCTTTGGGTACACCGAACAACAAAGTGTGAGATTTACCCTTTTTGTGGTGCTCCTTGTAACTGCAATCAGAGAGATGCACCGCTTTGTGATTGCACTCTTGGATACTTAGATAATCTGAAGCTGGAAGATCGTCAGGGCCAATGGCGAAAGGAGGTCTGCGTCGGAATGTAGTGATGACAAGGAAGATAATTTTTTTCCTCATGCGTAACACACGCTTGCCGAAAAATTCTGATTCGTTCATGGTTGAAAACACCGAAGCATGCAGGTCATTTTGCTTGAGCAACCGTTCGCGCAGTGCATATGCTAACATTGCTGACTGTCAGATATGGACGGATGAGAAATTTTTGGTTCGACTTTTGGCCTATGATGTACTTTCGAGAGATTTCTATGTCCGGACTGCGGCATTGGACTTGAAGGAGGAGCGTAAGAAAAAGAGGAAACCCATTTCGAATTTCATAACAGCAGCTGTGGTTGTGTCCTTAGCTTTTCTTGTGTTCTTTAGTGTGTCGCTGGTGATTATTAGGACGAGACGGTCTGCTCATGCAGCAGACGACCATTTGATGCATTTTGTATATCGAGTGCTGAAGAAAGTGACAAAGAACTTCTCTGAGAAAATTGGGGAAGGCGGGTTTAGTTTGTTTACCAGGGAATACTGCCAGACTCAACTCCTATAGCAGTGAAGAAACTTTTGAACCAAAACCATAGTAACGAACAGCTCCTTGCGGAAGTTAGAACTATCGGAACAATACAGCACTGCAATGTGGTTCGGCTGCACGGCTTTTGTGCAGTAGAGTCAAAAAGGTTCCTAGTACATGAGTACCTTGCAAATGGTTCGCTCGCAGCTCATTTGTTTCAGAAAGGTTCCAACACCCTCGATTGGAAAACCAGACACAGCGTTGCCATCGGGATTGCTAAAGGATTGGAGTACCTCCATGAGGGGTGTCGAGATTGCATTGTACACTGCGACATCAAGCAAGGGAATATACTGTTGGATGCAGAACTCGCACCACAGATTGTGGATTTTGGCCTCGCAAAAGTCCCAGGATGGGATGTCAGCCGTGTAATTACCACCATGAGGGGAACCAGAGGGTACCTCGCACCAGAATGGATTTCAGGAGCCATCACATCGAAAGTCGACGTTTTCAGCTATGGAAAGCTGCTCTTTGAGATCATATCGGGAAAGAGAAACATTGAGGAGCTGAATAGCGATATGCGCAATTATCTACCACTTCAGGTAGCTAATCCAATCGCCAAAGGAGAAGAAGTCTTGCCACTCGTGGACCGCAGATTGAATGGACTCGTGGAGATGGAAGAAGTGTGCAGAGCATGCAACGTGGCTTGCTGGTGCATTCAAGACAGCGAGCGAGATAGACCAACTATGTCTCAGGTAGTTCAAATTATGGTCGTAGAAAAGCCATCAATCCCGAGAATTTTCTTGCAAATTGTAGGAAGCTATGAGAGTGATGCATAGGACAAAGCAATATGTCCTTTCTTTGATAAATTTTGGGCACGATGTAGCCCCAATTCATCCTCCTTGAGTCTATAGTTACATCTATGTACATCTTTGGCCGATGCCATTTGTAATATAAAGACGCAACAGTTAATGTCGCTGATGGACTGACTGGTCTAGAATCTGCATCATGCTTACCAGACTTTGTAGGTTCCAACCGTATGCTACCATTTCTCCATCCTCTCGTGGCAGAAGATCTGGTAAAGGAGTTTGTTGTCTATTCAGCTCATGTGTCTGAGCCTAATGAAGTATGATGAACTCTATATTAAACATTTATATGATGCCCTTATTGCAGCCCCGTAGAACCCTCGACACTCGACGGTTGGTAGAAGATCAGGGCAATAGAGGCAAGAGCCTTCCAGAAGTGGCGTGTGCTGCTGAGCAGCGGCGTGTACTAAAAAAATTTGATTATGATGTTCTTCAAGTCCAGGTCACAAACATCTGATGTCCTCGTAGTGTAAATTATGATGCTCTTCAAATCCAGCCTCACAAATATCGGACCTCTAGTTCAAACACACCACCAATCTTGCGTCGAACGATTGAGAGAAATTGAGAAAGCTTACCATTACAATTGTGTTAGCAATTGCTTTCATGTGTATTGTAGGGAATTACCGATTCCCTAAAACTGGATTCGACACTAAATCGAACCCCTAAAACAAGTGCGGAAGACGAGCCCAGGAAAATCATATGTATCACCGATCCTAAAGCACATCACAGAATCGAACGTACCTTGTTAGCCACAAATTAAACAGCGATGCCGATATGAGGAAGAGAAACTGATCCCGTTCGATCCGATGACGTGAATTTACCTTGAAGGGAAGAGAGTGTCGCCTCCTTTTTCTTACTGTTTTTTTTGGAGTGTTTTAAGGGAGAGAGGGAGGAGGAATGTACGTAAATCCAGAAGGTGTGTTCCTCCCTCTCTTTTCCCCTTTAAATACGTTATCTCCAAAGGACGTGTCCCTTTGGCAAAAGATGTCCCCCAAAAGTTACAACTCTTCAATGTATCTCTCCATTCATGGGCCCTAATCTTGTGGGCCAGGCTTTTAGGCCCAATATGGGCGGACGGGCCAACTTAGGCCCATCACAATAATTAATAAAACCATCATCTCCCACTCGCACATGGTGGGCTGAACAGGATCCTCTTTACCTCTCTGCAACATTCATACCGGTGAATAATCCGTGCGACCAGCATACTTTGAGAGCTCGTTGCCATACATCTGTTAGGAATATATAACAGCTCATAATAGGCATTACACTCTGAGTAGATTTAGTACGCAGTACCCTAGATCGATCGATCACATTTATTTCTCTCTTGATCTCTTTTAAACAATAATATATATATATATATATATATATATATATATATATATATTGTATTCACAATTATAATTATCCCAAAGACAGTCATAATTGGTCGACCAGTGAATGCAAAACTACAATATGATTCTCCAAATTCGATATTCCTTTTTCCTTCAAACTCTCAATTTCAGTTTAGCTTGCTTTTCTAGAAATATCCCATTAGATCGAATCAACTTATGATCATTGGCAACATCCTAAGATAGCAGACACTAAATAGAAATCTTGAGAATAAGTAAAAGTCATGAGGGCACTAAAAATTGAAGAACTCTTTTCCTCAAGAGTCTCACACGGTATAAAAGTTGAGATCAAACTTTTGCTACTCTTATTGGTCGTCTCATGCATACGTAGTATGAAATACGTATTACAGTATTAACTTCTTTCCCATGGAGCGTATGTCTATACCTTCAATATCGTACATATGATAGTTCAGACATACCCAATGTCTAACTTAAATTCACGTATCTACTCATTCACAAAATTCATCAGAACTCACATCTGGCATCATAGACAGATAAAGTAAAATATGTAGGTTATTTTACTTTCGGACATAGTAAATATTATGTCCTCATCTTAACACCCAGTTAAGGCGACAAATATATTTTAAGCTTGAGCTCTCGATTATCACCTAGATAATAAGCTTAAAAACCGTATCATCTCTATTTTATCACATAGTAAATAGATGCGATTACCCGTGTGAGTGGGCTAATCTTATATCTGTCCAACATACTTTCTCAACTTAATGTAATGCACTGAGCATTAAGATGCATAAAGGTCAAACAAAGATTCATATGCATTAATAATGAAAAACACAAGTTCATAAATGTGAACAACTCAGGGAAATTACAATATCCAGTACATCAGACTCTACGCAATCCTAGAGATTTTACATGATCACAAAACACATCTCTAGGTATTGGCTTTATCATAGGATCTACTACCATTCTATGCGTAGATATGTACTGTAAGTTCACATCCTTTCGCGCAACCATATCTTTGACAAAGTTATACTTGGTATTTCTATGTTTAGTCTTGCCATGATATTTTGAATCTTTGGTGTACGCTATAACTGCTTGGCTATCACAGTTAACCAATAATGGATTTGCAGCTTTCTCAATAACACCTAAATGATCCAAAAATCTCTTAAGCCAAACATCTTATTATATTGCTGCTGATAATGCCACGAACTCAGCTTCCATCGTAGACAAGGTTATACACGTTTGTTTCTTACTGCTCCAACATATAGTGCCATTATTCAGTAAGAAAACAAACCTAGAAGTAGATTTCATTTCATCTAAATCTCCTCCCCAATCAGCATCTGAATAGCCTTCCAGTTGCAAATCATTTACTTGATAACTCGGCGTATAATCAGTAGTTCCCTTCAGATACCTTAGTATTCTCTTAACGGCTTTTCAATGTACTTGACCTTGATTGGATTGGTATCTACTCACCATTTCAACTGCAAAACATATGTCAGGCCTTGTACACATCATAGCGTACATCAAGCTCCCAACAGTACTAGCATAAGGAACATGTTGCATTTGTTCCTTCTCTTGTGGAGTCCTTGGACACAATCTGTGGCTCAATCTTTCGCCTTTTGTAATAGGAGTATCTATGGGTTTACAATCTTGCATACGAAATCGTTCAAGAACCCTATTTATGTATGTTTCTTGCGAAAGAGACAATGATATATTCGAACGATTTCTTGAAATCTTAACTCCAAAAATGTATGTAGCATCACCCATGTCTTTCATCTCAAAGTTGGAAGATAACCAACTCTTCACAGTATTAACAAACTCCATATTGCTTCCGGCAATTAGTATATCATCAACATATAATGATATGATCACAAAGTGATCTTTGGATCTTTTAATATATACACAATGATTCTCATCTATCATTATAAAATCATATGCCATTATAACATTATGAAAACGTATATACCATTGTCTTGACGACTACTTAAGGCCGTATATCGATCTCAAAAGTCGACATACCTTTTCTTCTTGGCCTTCTATGATGAAAACAGCAGGTTGTTTCATATATATTTCTTCCTCTAATTCTCCATTGAAGAAAGCAGTCTTTACATCCATTTGATGTAACTCAAGATCCATACTAGCCACTATTACCATAATAATGCTAATCGAGGTAAATCTCACTACAGGAGAAAATGTTTCTTCATAATTAATTCATTCTTATTGATTATACCCCATTCGCCATAAGGCGAGCCTTATGCCTTTCTATCGAGCCATCAGCTTTACGCTTTATTTTGAGAACCTACTTGTTCCCAATAGCTTTACGTTCTTTTGGAAGATTAACCAGTTCCCAAACTTGGTTTGACTTCATTGACTCTATCTCCTCTTCCATTGTATGAATCCATTTTTTCTTTACTAGGGTAATTTAGAGCCTCATTAAAAAATTTTGGCTCATATTCATCTTGTGAAGCAACTATGAAAGTTTCCCCTTCAATGTCAAAACGTTGACGGGGAATACTTTTGCGACTTGTTCGCTGTATGAAAGATTGTACACTTTGCACATCATTCCCCATCATGCTCCCACTCGGATTAGATAATGACGATATCATCTCATTATGTGGTTGTAATTGAGAGTGAGTTGAATTAAATTCATCACTTCTCATGTTACTCCCACTTGGACGAACTCCATTAAATTCATTATCTTGATCCAAGATTTCAAATAGGGAGCCCTTCTTAGGAAATTCATTCTCTAAGAATGTGACATCTCGTGATTTGAATTCAGTTATACTTTCACTTTCCTGCTCACCTATGAACACATACCCTTTCGAGTGTTCAAAGTATCTTATGAGAATACTCTTCTTTCCTCTGGGACCCAGTTTCCCAAACTTGTGAAAGAGCTCATAAATATAGGCAGCACAACTCCAAGGTTTAAGAAAACTTAAGTCCGGTTTTCTACCTGTCCATAATTCATATGGAGTGGAAGTAATTGATTTGGAAGGCATACGGTTAAGTATATAGACAGTAGTTAACAAAGCATCACTTCAAAAGGTAATAAGTAAGTTAGCATGCGCCATCATGGACCTAACCATTTCCAGAAGGGTTCTGTTTCTTATTTCCGCAACACAATTTTGTTGAGAAGTATATGGAATAGACAACTGTCTTTCTATTCATTTTTCATCACATAATTTTCTAAACTCATCAGACAAATATTCTCGACCTCAATCGGATCTCAATACTTTTATTTTCTTGTCTAATTGATTTTCTACCAGGTTCATAAACCTTTTGAAATAACTCAATGCTTTAGATTTATGAGAAATCAAATAGACATATCCGAATCGAGTATAATCATCTATAAATGTGATGAAATAAACAGCCACATATCTTCCTCTCACATTCATCGGACCACAGACGTCAAAATGAACTAAATGCAAAGGAAATTAAGCTTTTTTACATTTTCCAAATGGTTTCCTTGTCATTTTCCCTACTAGGCAATGCTCACATGTGGGCAAATCAACTTTTTCAATGTTGCCCAACAAGCCCTCTTTGGCTAGTCTGTTCATACGTTGTTGGCCAATATAACCAAGTCTAGTATGCCACACATTCACATCATTATCATATGAATTAAGAGACGTGAAAAGGGAATGACAAATATTGGCATTACCATAGTCAATATTTAACACAATGAAACCATCTAAAAAAATGACCACAACCATAGTTATTTGTATTCAAATACAAATCTACATTGCTATTATGGAAGTTCACACTAAAACCAAGTTTAACCAACATCAAAACAGACACTAAATTTCGACGAATTTCCAGAGCATATAAAACATCATGTAGGAACAAGGTGCGTCCACCATGCATGTTATTAGCAGGTGCCAATCCCTTTAACTTCAGTTCTGAAGTTATTTCCTACATAGATCCACTTAGTTCCAGTCGGAACTCGTCAAAATTCTACGAAGGATTCTCTATCATTCGCTACATGATCTGTTGCTCTCGAATCTACAGTCCACAAAGGATCAGATTCAGTTAAGAATACAGAACTTGACACAATAGCAAAGCTCTTAAGAGTACAAGGGGTGAGTACCTTCTTTGACTCACGATAATCGCGAGCGTAGTGACCCTTCTGGTCACAGTTGTAACACTTCACCCTTGAAATACTCTTCACTCGAGGACGTTTTCCTTTCTTATGTTGGTCAGTTCTTGGTTTCTTGCAAGAATGACTTGATCCCTTGCATTTCCATATATTGAACGAATCAATGCGCTTGCGCTTAGAGCTTGAAGCTCCTTTTGAGTTGGAAACAATATAGCAAATATGTATTTCCTTCTCATATGCCTTGAGGTAGTCCTCTGCTAGCTCAAGGTGGCGCACAGCATTCTCAATTTCTTCCATAACATGGTTAAGAGCTTCTAGTGCTTCTTGCTTTTCAAGCACACATTGAATTTTCATATTCAATATTTCACAATTCTCGTCGTTCATTTTGTCTTCTTTGTTCAAATCAGCAATTATGTTCTTAGTTACTGAAGTCATCGATCTGAACATATCAGACACATATGCACGAATTATTAATGCCTATCATTTATACATCTATTTTGCATAAAACCATCATATTAATGAATAATTTCAAATTATGTTTCAGAATCAAAATGTCATTATATTTCCAATCATCATCCAAAATCCTAACTTGGAGTTATTATTAATATAACATTTTATGCAAAATAAATTCTTTGAAATTACAAAAATTTCTATGAATTACCCACAACAGTTAAAAATAACAGAAAGCAAATAGTACTTGATATCAAACAATGATATAATAATAATGCTTTCACATAATACAACTAACATATCAGTTGTCACACCAACAATAACTAGGTAGATAACATTACATAATATGTCCACAAAGCATACTAAATAAAGACTAGCCAAAACATCTAGCACCAAGTCAATATATGAGCTGGGAAAGATCATCTTTTGTTCAATTTCTTGATCATTTCCCTTATAACAATCCAATAATAATCATCTATAAAAGCCATCACAATTCTCCTATACGAAGTAGCTCTGTTGACTTCCCATAAGCAATTCAACACTCCTTGCCATTCTTGTGGAAGAGTGTTCATGAAAAATCATACCATCTCAGATTATGGCATGTGACGACTATTCCATATGACCTTTTGTATTTTCCCGTTGATTTCAAGAACGTGATCAATTAAGTTGTCACTCTTCCATCGATGATCAGTCAGCTCAGCTATCAACTTAGAGAGTTTTTCCTTTAGTTCATCGGTAATTGCGCGAATAGGTGTGCGCAACTTAAGGGGAGGTATTGTTCCTGCAACAAATGCAGAACAAATAAGGGATTACATATAATCCACATAGACTTAATTGGAAAAGGAAACACATTCTTTTCCTTCCTTTCTTTTTTTATTTTATTTTTGGTCAACGATCGAGGTCAACGGTCAGCTGGGTTGGAGTCAACGGGCAGTCGGGTTGGACCGGTCGGGCCGGTCGGATCGGTCGATTAAACCGACTGGCACGTGTCACGCTCGTGCCTGGCTGACGTCACAATGACGTCACCCCACGCGTGCGTAGCACGCGCCTGCGGGGGATCGAATCGGCGCATGCTCCCGTTCGTTCCGGCCGCATGTGGCGGCGCGTCCGGTGGCCTCTAGCGGCGATCCGTAGCTCGTTTTTTCTCGTATCGGCGAGAGCTTCGTCCCTGCACTATCAAAAACAAATTTCGACT
The DNA here is from genome assembly GCA_016097595.1 of Eucalyptus pumila. NCBI lineage: Eukaryota > Viridiplantae > Streptophyta > Magnoliopsida > Myrtales > Myrtaceae > Eucalyptus > Eucalyptus pumila. The sequence goes on along the minus strand of CM027853.1, from coordinate 23,372,863 downwards.
TGCAGAAAATCATCAAACAGGACGAACAGTACGCGGGTGTCAGGTTTTATCGTCCCCAATCGACCGGCAGCGGCTTTTCTCGAATTTCGACCACAAAAGTAATTCAATAACATAAAAAGGGGATCGGGAAACATTAACTACTGCTCTGATACCGATGTAGGGAATTACCGATTCCCTAAAACTGGATTCGATACTAAATCGAACCCCTAAAACAAGTGCGGAAGATGAGCCCGGGAAAATCACATGTACCACTGATCCTAAGGCACATCATAGAATCGAATGTATCTTGTTAGCCACAGATTAAACACTGATACCGATATGAGGAAGAGAAACTGATCCCGTTCGATCCGATGATGTGAATTTGCCTTGAAGGGAAGAGAGTGTCGCCTCCTTTTTCTTACTGTTCTTTTTGGAGTGTTTTAAGGGAGAGAGGGAGGAGGAATGTACGTAAATCCAAAAGGTGCGTTCCTCCCTCTCTTTTCCCCCTTAAATACGTCATCTCCAAAGGACGTGTCCCTTTGACAAAAGACGTCCCCCAAAAGTTACAACTCTTCAACGTATCCCTCCATCCATGGGCTCTAATCTTGTGGGCCAAGCTTTTAGGCCCAACATGGGCGGACGGGCCAACTTAGGCCCATCACAATAATTAATAAAACCATCATGTATCTTCATGTACCGATATCACTAATTAATTGTCATATTAAATGTTTTGTTTTTTGTAATTTTAGCAGACACGAGAAGAACTCATTTCAACACTAGAAGTGCAGAATGATGTCACACTATCTAATGGCGAAAAATGTGAAAGAGAACTGCTACATATGAGCCAAAAGGAAATCAAATTGACAAAGAAATTGTAATAAAACCGCGGCAAGGAATGGTACTCAATTCTGTAGAGGAACTCCAAAAGTACTAGAAAAGATAGGCTAAACAAGTGGGATTCGGTGGAGGAGCTCGCAAAATGGAGATGACAGTAAGATCTAATACTTGACTTTTGTATGCTCGTTATGGAAAAAGTGTGGATTGCTTAACGTTGTCGAGCCAAGGTTTATGTCAGGAACAATGTGTAAGCAAAGACTAGTGCTTGTTGTTTATGTCCAGGTGGAAAGTACAGAATATCATCTTTCCATCTTGACCACAATCGTAACTTGAATCCTGGGAAAGTTCGCGATCAAAGATGCCCCAAGAAGTTGGATGCTCATGTGAAAAGAAGGCTTGAATTGAAACGATAAAAGCTGGTATAAGGATCGACAAGAATTTTTTTAATCGCCTGTTGTCGAGGCAGGAGGTTATGAAGATCTTAATTTTGGTGAGAAAGAGCGTCGAAATTTCATTGAAAATGCGAGAAAGTTAAGACTTGGAACTGGAGATGGCGAAGCCATTCATAACTATTTTGTTCGGATGCAAAGTAAAAATTATAGTTTTTTCTATGGACGGAGTTGGATGTCAGTTCTAGGAGATTCAGCATTACACCTAGCGTCAGCACCAATCCTCCCATAAATTAATACACGGAATTACGTAAACATGGAATATCCTTATACATCTACTCGGGCAACATAGAACAAATTGAATCGAACAAACTACTATATATTAGAAAAAAAACTGGACAAAAAAGAGAGAACTAATTTCAAACTCAAATATGGGACGGGCTTGGAGGTGGTCAAGAAATGGAGGGAGGCTATCTCTTAATCCGCCAATCTGATGGGAATGCATCTGTATGATGATTAATCCCTGATTTCAAACTCATTTACCTTCTCCTATCAAAAATAATTTTGACTGTCTAGGAAAGGAAGTGTCGAGACTTGACTAGCTTAATGCCAACACCAATTGACCAATCGAGTTGACCTAACCAATGACATCGATTTCTACCTTGTTTTTGTTGGGTATAAGTTAAGGGCATCTATATTGAAGTATGGTAGTTCTATTATCATTTGCAACATATGCTTCGAGTGGAAAAGAGAACTTGAAATGAGAAACCTGCGCTCTAAAGTCGAGTCCAACGCATCCTTTCAGAACTTTTTGCATTTCATCCATAAGATATATTGATTGACTAAAATGATCTGTATTCAATGGCACCAATATGTACATTATCCAGCAATAGTAAAGTTACACAGTAGAGTCTGTAATATGAATTGAAGAGTATATATCGAAACTTGGCATTCTTCGCTCTACTCAATAGCAGCATATGCTCATATGCTTTGTGTGTCTAATAGATTTTATTGCTACCGAAGCCATTATTAGCTAGAGAAGACTGAAATTAATAAGAAATTTCTGGGCCCGTTTAATACTGATATAGCTAGTACGAGTACCTAGAGGGGGGTGAATAGGTATATAAATGATTTTTCTTGATAATTTCTTGATAATTGCGCAATACTTAGACAGTTGAAGGATTCGCAATAAGTAATAATCAATGTAAGACTAAGTAAAGGAAAGAGAGAAATGAACACGCGGTTTATAGTGGTTCGGCTTGATTTAAGCCTACGTCCACTCTTCTGCACTGACAGCCAATTGGCTGGATTCCACTATGAACAAAGAGATGTTACAGTGTTGATCTTCCTTGATTTCTAGGTGTAGATGATCTACCACACTCACTCAAGGTATCACCAAGTATAGACACTCTCTGTGTATACAATTTCGCTCAGACTGTATCGACTAATAATCAAGGTGCTTCAGACTCTGGAATTTCTCTATCGATCACACACTCAAACAACTAGAACGTCTTCCTTTTTATACTCCTTTATGCCATCATACCCGTTGGCACTTTCCAAAGGAATTCCTCCAGTCTACCCGTTGGACGGAATCAATCAAGAAGATAATTCGAGCTATTAAAGGAACCTAACGATAGCCCATCAATCCTGTTCGCCCATACAATCAGGATCTTGGTTTCCAAGAATAGAACATTCCAAGAATACTTCGTCGACCATCGGATCTTCAATTGATCTAGATACGAACAAAAGAATCCGTTATATTTATCCAACCAAAAAGATCTTCTCCAGACGATAGGATTAAACCCTCAACCATATACTTCGATTCTGGATTTCCTTCGTCACTAGATCAGAAAGACTGTCAATGAGAATAGTCTTGAGTCTTGAGTCTTAAGTCTCGAATCTTGAGTCTTGAATCTTGAGTCTCAGTAATCGAAAGTCTTCGACTTTAAACTAGACGATATGCAGATATCCAGACTAGACTGAAAGAAACGTTTTGTCAGCTTCAAAATATTCTGGAAAGATTTCTCCAACAATCTCCCCCTTTTTGATGGTGACAAAACTTTCCTGTAGATTTGAACCTCTTTGACCTGCAAAAACATTTCTCAAGCAATATGGCTATCTCATAAAGATTAACAAAACAACCAGACTCTGCATCCACAGAAAATTGGTTAGTCTTTCATGAGTAATACCATATAACAACACTTGATATAAATGCAAACAGTCAAGCATCTAAATCCACAGCCAATTCAGTCAAATTCAAGTTCACACCCAAGTTCACTCAAGTCATACTCAAAAGCAAACACATTTAACCACAAAAATAAATTTAAAGTTAAAGAAAGTTGGTTGGTTCAAATTGCTTCTCCCCCTTTTTGTCATCATTAAAAAAGGTGAGAAAGGAGTCATGTCTGCTTGGGAATGCGTACGATCTGGAAATCTCCCATGGACTGGACTACGCCTTCTAGCCTCTTCAAGTCCTCCCTTAGTTGAGTTACCTCCTCTCCTTTGGCATTGGCTTGAAGTTGCAGAGCGAGGTCTTTCATTTTATCCTCCAGGGTAACTGAAGATGCTTGTCCAGCATTCTTCATTGCTTGAATTTCACAGTCCAGAGCATAGATTTGGCCACGCATTTCCAGAAGAATATCCATAATACGACGAAAATCTGCAGAATTGTCCGTCTGAGTACTTGCATTTGCTCTTTCCGATGGAGTGAATGCAGACGATGGCGCTTCTGTATAGTCTTGCAGATTTGGTGTTGACGTATCGTGTCCTTCTTCAGGCATTTGAGAAGCCTGAATTTCTTCTGGGTCTGCTGGAGATTGTCTTAGACCTTCACTATTGGCAGCATGAGGTGTGGACCTTTCTTGCTCGCCAACTCCCCCTGTCTCTAGGACATCAAGAGGGGAAGAGTGATGATCATGCTCTTCTGTGTCTTGATTCTCCTTCTCTCCAGATTCAGCTGCAGACTTTTCTTGCTCAGCTTCTCCTTCTTCTTCAGCTTCTTTCTCCTTCTCTCGCTGCTCTTCTTCTTCTCTGTTCTTGTCTTGCTCTTCTTCTTCTCTCTGTTTCTTCTGTTGTTCTGTTGGTTGGGGAACAGAACGTCTTGTCCTTATCAAGGCAGTGATTGTGAGATCTTCCTCCTCATCTTCATCCTCCAAGATGAGAGTTCTCTTCTTTTTGGATGGGGCACCAATGGCCTCCTTTCCTTTTCTCTTTGAAGCAGACGGAACTGGAGTCTTCACTCGGAATTTCTCCATTGCCTTGGAAAGTTCTTTCAGACGCATCTTTGTTAACATCTTCAAACCTACCACCATCTTATCGCACGGTCGAACACAAAGTGAATGTGGCGGTTCAATATTCATGTGTCTGAAGATCTTGGTCACCAGACCTGGGTAAGGCAATTGTCCCTTGTCTTTCGACATTGCTCTGTACATGTGAAAGAGAATAGTGTGAGGGAGAGAGAACTTCTTCCCTGAGTTGATTGCGTACATCAATTTTGCTTCGGAATTAGACACATCAGTCTTTGATGTAGACTTCGGCCTAATGCAATTGATAACAATTTTGTGCAACACAATATTGATGGCACGCATCCTTGAATAGATTATTTTTCCCTCAATATCTCTATCTTCAACAAGGTCCATTGTGGCATGAGCAACTGAGACTTTGACTGGTTGATAACGTCCTCGTTCAACTCCAATTATGTCCGCCAACATGTCCACGTCTAACACATAATCCTAATCTCGAACACTGAATGATATTCTATTCGCATCTATAAAGCTGAGATTTGAATAGAAATATGCAGTCAGTTGTGCATATCTGTCCGTGGTGTCAGTGCAAAAACGTTCCAGTTGAAGCAGACTGAACTTCTCCCTCAAGTTCACATTCACAGCATCCAAGAAATCGAAATCGACACTCCTAGGGTTTATCACCCCTCGTTTCAGCAGTTTGAAGAACAAATTTTCCTGTTCCTTCGATTTAAATAACTCCATCCTCTTTCCCTTCACCTTCGCAACAACACCCATTCTCGGTTGAAAATCACTGAACATTTTGTCATCGTCGTTCCCATCAGTCGAATTTGGTCCCGACATACGAGGGTCACTGGGAATATTCGCAAGCGCTTCCTCTGCTTTACCCTTGGGAGCAATTCCCAAATCCTCCATTTTCTTCAGAAAGATATACTCATTCCCATAATTCTTTTCTTTAAGAAAATCATCCACGTATTTCAACGGAGTCCCAGTACTTTTCAAAGCACGGTAAAGTTTGTAAATATAGGAGGGTTTTTGGACTCTTACAGGATCTGCGTCCTCGATTATCTCTTCCTCCGGATGTTGACCCGCACCTTGTGGGGTAGATGGCGTTGAGTGACGTGGTGGAGAGTGAATCGGGCTCTGTTGCTGACTCGATAATTCTTCCTCTTCGGTGAGATCGAAATGGGTAGGTCCCTCCTTCATCCTCTGTGGTCCCCTGTTCGCGATTCTTGAAGACTTCCTCGAAGAAGACATCCTTCTTGTCGCTGAAAGATTCCTTTGCTTGCTTTCCCAAGAAAAGATGACAACTTTCTCGAAGATGAGCACGAAGTAGAAACCGGATTGGGAGGAGAATGCTTTTTAGGGTTTTGAAGATTGAAGGTGAAAACTGTGTATATATAACTCAGTTTTGAAAAGGGAAGTTCAATCGGTACAAGGAAAATGTACGAATACCTCTTTTCGAAATCAATAACTGCCAAAATTAATCCTTTTGAAAAGACAAGTTTTTCGATTTTCACGGAGACTACAAAATAACTGAATGAAAGATCATACCTTTTCAAGTTTAGATAAAATAACAACTTATAGTCTATAGTCATCAACGTCTGAGTCTGAGATATTTGAGTCTGAGAGATTTGAGTCTGACGGTCATCAACTTTCAGAGTCTGAAGGTTGGTGAGTCTCTAGACTTTAACTTCTTCGAGCTTCAAAATGTTGAGTCTGGAACGGATAAAGTCGAATTGATTTTTCTCCAAAGGCTTTGTGAATATATCCGCTAGTTGACTTTTTGAATCAACAAATTGAATCGAGATTTCTCCATTTTGAATATGATCTCTAATGAAGTGATGTCGAATCTCTATATGCTTTGCTCTTGAATGAAGAATTGGATTTTTGGTGAGATTGATTGCGCTAGTGTTGTCACATTTGATTTCTGTGCATGAGTCTTCAATCCCAAAGTCTTGTAGCTGTTGTTTTATCCATAGAATTTGTGAACAGCAGCTTCCAAGGGCTACATACTCTGCTTCTGTTGTTGAGAGAGCTACAGTGCTTTGTTTCCTTGAAAACCAAGACACTGTCTTGCTTCCAAGCAACTGACAAGTTCCTGAAGTACTCTTTCTATCGACTCTGACAGCGGCTAGATCTCGTCTCGAATATCCCCGAAGATTAAAGTCTCCCTTCTTAGGATACCAAAGACCAATGCTTGAAGATGAAGCAACGTATTTAATAATACGTTTTGCAGACCGAGATGGGATTCTCTAGGATCTGATTGAAACCTAGCACGATGCAAACACTCAACAAAATGTCGGGTCTAGAAGCGTAAGATAAAGAAGTGAACCGATGATGCTCCTGTATAGCTTTTGATCAACTTTCTTTCCTTCTTCATCTTTGTCTATCTTCAAAGAACTTGACATTGGTATATCAGTCTTCTTACAATTTTCCAATCCAAACCTTTTGACAAGATCATTAGCATATTTTCCTTGGTAAATGAAAGTTCCTTCTTTCAATTGCTTTATTTGAAGACCAAGAAAGAATGTTAATTCTCCCATCATACTCATTTCAAACTCATCCTGCATAGACTTAGAAAATTTCTTGCATAGACTTTCATTAGAGGATCCAAAAATAATGTCATCCACATATATTTGAACGAGTAAAAAGCTTTTGTTTTCCTTTTTGATAAATAAAGTAGTATCTACTTTACCTTTGACAAAACCATTCTATAATAAGAACTTACTTAGTCTGTCGTACCAAGCTCGAGGTGCTTGCTTTAAACCATACAATGCCTTTTTCAGTTTGAAGACTGAGTCTGGCTTCTTTGGGTCTTCAAACCCAGGTGGTTGTTCCACATAAACTTCCTCTTGGATAAATCCATTTAGGAAAGCGCTTTTGACGTCCATTTGGAATAACCTGAAATTTTTGTAACAAGCAAACGCAAGTAATAGACGAATAGCTTCTAACCTTGCTACTGGAGCGTAAGTCTCATCATAGTCTATTCCTTCTTCTTGCGTGTATCCTTTGGCCACGAGTCTTGCTTTATTTCGTACGACTTTTCCTTTTTCATTCATCTTGTTTCTGAACACCCATTTGGCTCCAATAACAGCTTTACCTTTTGGTTTAGATGTCAATTCCCATACATCATTAATGTTGAACTGTCTGAGCTCCTCTTGCATAGCTTCGATCCAGCTTTCATCAGATAAAGCTTCTTCTATGCTTTTTGGTTCAATTTCAGAGATGAGAGCCACAGCACTAGACTCTTCACGTCTTTTGGATCTGGTGCGAATTCCTTCATTAATTTTGCCGATAATGAGATCTTTAGGATGACTGGACTTGTGCTTCCAGTTACTGGTTGATTTGTCTGGATGATGATCTCTTTCTTTATTTGAATCTTCATGAACATCTTGATGCTAGTCTTCCAGAGTCTGAGATACTTTTTGAGTTGTAAGCTTTGGAAGGTCTGGAGCAGGTTCAGACTCTTCATATTGAGTCTGACTGGATTCATCTTGCGTAGAGTCTTGAAATTTGACATTCATTGACTCCTCCACAGACTGGCTCTTCTTATTGTAGACTCTGTAGGCTTTGCTTGATGTAGAATATCCAAGGAAGATGCCTTCATCTGATCTTTCTTCAAACTTACCAACTCGATCTCCAATACTCTGGGTTCTGGTTGGTCCGAAGAGATCCATATGCAGCAACTGTAGTACATGATTAGTAGAGACATGATTTATTGGCTTAAATGAATTTCTTACCTGCTTTCTCAGAATACATGGTGTGCATAGATCGGACTTTTGATATGGTAATTTGGATAGACCTCGAACAAGCTGCTTTGATGAGATTTTGGCTAATTGCTTCATGTTGACATGACCAAGCTTTCTGTGCCATAAGCTTGCTTCATCTTGGATTGAAATTAGGCATTGAGATTCATTTAATTTCATGTCTAAGAGGTAGATATTTCCATGCCTTCGACCCATAAAAGATTGAGTAGAGTCTTTACTGATTTCAGAGCATATTCCTTCCTGAAAGGAGATCTTGAAACCAGTATCACACAATTGACTAATGCTGAGGAGGTTATAGTTGAGTCCTTCCACTAGAGAAACATTGCTTATTGTGAGATTTCCAATTTTCACAGTTCCAAATCCCACAATGCTTCCTTTGCCGTTTCCTCCAAATGAAACATTTCCACCGTTTACTTGAACAAGCTTTATGAAGCACTTTGAGTCTCCTGTCATGTGTCTTGAACATCCGCTGTCAAGATACCACTTTACCTTTTTCTTGACGGAGACCTGCATTTAAAAGAAAGTCTCAAGTTTTCTTTGGTACCCAAATTTTCTTGGGTCCTTTGGTGTTAGTAGGATAAACATTATTAGGCCATACTTTCTTAATAGGCTTCCAAACCATAGGACACTCTTTTTCAAAGTGATCCTGACTGTTACACTTTGAACACCTTAGAGCATTACGACCTACAAACCTTACAAAAAATTTCTTGAAATGATTTTTGTAAGCCTCTCTCGAAGGTCTTTTCTTAATTCTTTCTTTTACTTTTGGAAAATCAATCAAAGGAATTGTTTCTGCTGTCATGCCTAGACCAGACTTATTGAAGTAAGGTCTTTGAACTGAAAGAACTTTTTCAAGTTTTTCTGATCCTATCGAAAATTTCTTTGAAATATTTGATAAGTCAGTTTTTAAGAAAACATTTTCTTTCAAAAGATTATCTTCTTTTTCTTTAAGAGTAGAAACATTCAAGTCTAAACTTTTAACTCTTTCTTCTAGAATATTTTCCTTTTGTTTTAGAGCTGAGTTTTCCTTTTTAAGTTCGGAAATTCTTTTGAGAGAAGTCTTAAGACTAAAACACAGTTCATCAATGTATTTAGAAACTTTGACAGGAATTTTAAAATCACTTACCTCAAATTCAGCATGCAGTCGATCCAAATGAGTGCGAGTCCGAATGTGCCGTCGAGACATATGTTGGCATATTCATTATCACTTTCTTCACATTCTGTATCACTCCAGGTTTCGGCTTTGAGAGCTTTTCGAAACTTCTCAGCTTTTCCTCTTTTCTTCTTCAGAAGAGGACAGTTGGGTCTGATGTGTCCCTTTTTCTTACATTCGAAGCAGACTACATCTTTGTTTGGTTCCTCATCATCAACAGACTTGGTCTGCTGTCTCTGGAAACTTTGTTTCTTTGAGTTGAACCTTCTACCTTTTCTATTCAGTTTTCTGAATCTTCTTATCATGAGAGCAAGCTCCTCATCGTCCATATCATCTCCTGAATCTGTATCATCAGAATCATCATTTGATTTTAATGCAATGGATTTCTTACCTCTTGGATCTTCGTCTTCATTAATTCGTTCCACTTCATAAGACTGAAGAGTTCCGATCAGTTCGTCGACAGATAGAGGCATAATTCTTTGCGTCTCTCTTATTGAAGTCTTTATATGATTCCAATCCTTGGAGAGTCCACGCAGTAGCTTGTTCACCTTCATGGGATCAGAAATTTTTTGTCCTTGGTTCTCAAGACCATTGACAATATCTGTAAAACGACTAAACATGTCAGTTATAGATTCTCCTTGCTTCATTTTGAAGGCTTCATATTGACCGAGGAGAATGTTGATTCTGGTCTCCTTCACTCGATCTGTTCCTTCATAGGTGATATGTAATCTGTCCCATACTTCTTTTGCTGTAACACAAGAAGATATTCGGTTATATTCAGTTGGAGACAAGGCACAATATAAAGAGTAAATTGCTTTTGCATCGAGTGCTTGTCTCTTGTTTATTTCTTCCTGAGTCATTCCGCTGGCATCAACAGTTTCTTTCCCTCTTTCAGAGACTGATGCAGCAGTAGGAGTAATTCCTCTTTCCACAACGTCCCATTCCAGAGGATCCTTTGATCGTAGGAAAGCTTTCATCTTGTTCTTCCAGATGTTGTAATCCTTTCCATCAAAGTAGGGTGGTCTGGTATTGCTTTGCCCTTCCACCAGCCCTGGTGCTAGCATACTAGCCATGGATCTTTTACTCTGAAGTAAAACACTTTAAATAAAGTAAGAACACGAGCTCTGATACCAATTGATATGGCTAGTACGAGTACCTAGAGGGGGGTGAATAGGTATATAAATGATTTTTCTTGATAATTTCTTGATAATTGCGCAATACTTAGACAGTTGAAGGATTCGCGATAAGTAATAATCAATGTAAGACTAAGTAAAGGAAAGAGAGAAATGAACACGCGGTTTATAGTGGTTCGGCTTGATTTAAGCCTACGTCCAATCTTCTGCACTGACAGCCAATTGGCTGGATTCCACTATGAACAAAGAGATGTTACAGTGTTGATCTTCCTTGATTTCTAGGTGTAGATGATCTACCACACTCACTCAAGGTATCACCAAGTATAGACACTCTCTGTGTATACAATTTCGTGTATACTAATTTCAAGGTGCTTCGGAGGTTCTCGGTCATCTAATAATCAAGGTGCTTTAGACTCTAGAATTTCTCTATCGATCACACACTCAAACAACTAGAACGTCTTCCTTTTTATACTCCTTTATGCCATCATACCCGTTGGCACTTTCCAAAGGAATTCCTCCAATCTACCCGTTGGACGGAATCAATCAAGAAGATCATTCGAGCTATTAAAGGAACTGACGATAGCCCATCAATCCGTTCACCCATACAATCGGGATCTTGGTTTCCAAGAATAGAACATTCCAAGAATACTTAAATCGACCATCGGATCTTCAATTGATCTAGATACGAACAAAAGAATCCGTTATATTTATCCAACCAAAAAGATCTTCTCCAGACGATAGGATTAAACCCTCAACCATATACTTTGATTCTGGATTTCCTTCGTCACTAGATCAGAAAGACTGTCAATGAGAATAGTCTTGAGTCTTGAGTCTTAAGTCTCGAATCTTGAGTCTTGAATCTTGAGTCTGGTAATCAGAAAGTCTTCAGACTTTAAACTAGACGATCTGCAGATATCCAGACTAGACTGAAAGAAACGTTTTGTCAGCTTCAAAATATTCTGGAAATATTTCTCCAACAAATACTCCTCTTATCAGATTATGCTGTACACTTCAGGCTAGATAATGACTAATACTTCATAATCATCCATACCTCTCTCCCTCTTTTGTTTCAACATGAATGAAGATGATTGGATCTTGGCATTGTTGAAGAGATAGAGAAAAATGATGGGAGAGATCGGATGTAAACTGGAATAAAGATCCTCGTAATTACAGTTTGGTCAGACAAACTAGCTATTTCACAAGAGAGATTGCTGTGCAACAATGCTGCTTCAGCTGAAGGTCAAAATGACAGAAGTTGTTTTTCCTTGTAGAAGATTTTAGCTGCTTAAAACTGTTGTTGACACTCGAGAATAGTACAGACAAGGGAGTACACTTCGAGGTGAAATCTATGTAAGGTAAATTGTTGGTTAAAGGAAGTGGGAGTGAATGGAGTTTCGTGATAACGTGACTCAACCATAAATCGCCATTCTGTCTACTTCTCTTTTCTCCCCTCAAGAAAGATCTTATTAATGGCACAGCAGGTAAGCAACCCGCTACAAGCTCAAAACATTATAGTTCAAAGAAGCCTCTAGTTATGACACAATACTTTGTTTACCTATCCAATTCTGTCTTACCTTGTAACAGAGGAATCAACTAATCTTCCCATGGTGTAGATCTTTTGATCTTTGACGCAATCAGATCAACACCTTTTTAAAGACATAGATCATATCAGATTGAGCAAAACTTGCTATTTCAGAACTTTAGAGTATGAAGCACTGGCATCATTAATTGGATTAAGAGAGGTGACAGAGGTCTAAGTGACATTCATAGAGAAACTAGGAAGACCATGGCCATTCAACAAGCATCCACTTAAGTTTGGATTAATGCATTCTGCATCGCAATTCATATAGAAAGAGAGTAAGGAATAGTTCCTCAACAATGTCAGTATAAATAGCATGATGCAAAACCCGTATTCCATTGTGATTTTCAATTTTAATATAAGGAGCAGACATTTTAAAATTTCTAGTAGAGATGAAAAAAAAAAGAAAACGGAAAAGCAAAATGCATTGGAATCGCTTCCCCTAGAATCAACTCCTCAACAAGTCGTGACCGATTCGACAGGAATGTTTCACAAGCTAACACTCGTATGACAGTTGGTGCCAGTGGAACCATAGTTAAGACCATCTTATCTTTGTTAAGTTGATCAACTTTCCTCTCCATCTGTTTCGATTGGACTATCTTCTTTCTTGGTGTCTATTGAATTGTCTTCCTCTGAGTCTCTTTCCTTGAGAAGCCAATTTGTTTCTATCGGATGAGGGCATTGGGGCTCGACCCTCAAATCATCCTCCTGTTTCTGGCATATTAGACGGAACCCACACTTCTTTATACTTCCGTTTGAGACGCTAAGGTGAACTTGAAAATGACTCCAATCATTTTGCAGATACTTCTCTACTTCCCACAGAGCTCCGCGCTGATAATATTCAAGCCACACATGATCGGATTCCATTGAATAAAAGCATCTTGTATGCCAAATCACCCTTTTGCCATTGACAAAAATTTGGACCTCACATGAAACATCGACCACTTTTCCTTCCTCTAGCCCAAGAACCACACAGAGTGCAAGTCCTAAGAAGTTGTCATACAGATCCTTGGGAACCTTGAAAGATATAGATCCCTCTTCACAATGGTGAATCCATCCTGGCATCTCTCCTCCAATTAGGAGAATCTCGAGTTTCCCCATCTTCCGGAGATACTGTCAGACAGCATTCAAAGTGTGAGAGAGAGAGAGAGAGAGAGAGAGAGAGAGACTGACCTCGAGTATTGACACACCAGCCAGATCGAACCCTTTCCGTGATAATTTACAGCATGAAGAGAAGTCAACTTCAGAGAAGTTGGAGAGACTCGAAAAATCTGGGAGTTCTTGTAGAGATCTGCAATTATTTGCTCTTATGATCCCAATATTTGATGGAAGCTGAGGAATCTCTTGCAGTTGCTTGCAATTATTTAGATACAAGTCTTCCAAATTATCAAATTTGCGGAAGCACCTCGGCATATGAGTGAACGTGTTCCCTGAAAGATCTAGGTACCTCAATTTGGGAAAATTGGAAGAACCCTCGAGGAAATCTAACTCTGATTGATTACAACCCCGAAGGTCTAGCCTGTCTAGATTTGGGAATCCCAAGCCACCATCAAGATCAGTTGGATCCTCCAAGTTCTTTGGAAACATGATAAAATTTGAGCAATCCGTAAGACCCAGATAGCCCAGATTTTGCAATTTATAAATGCTTGATGGAAGCCTTATGAGATTTTTGCAATTACTTAAATCTATATGTCTTACAGAGACAAGATTATCAATGGATGCAGGGAGTTCTTTAATAGCCGTTCCTACTAGACGAAGTTCCTCTAGATGATCTATCTTTACTGGAATATCAGAGAACTTCTCAAGTTTAGAGCAACCAAGAAGATCAAGTTGGCGAAGAGATCTTGTCTTGAGTGTGCTAGGAAAGATACTAAGATTAGAGCACGATTCTAAATTTAAAAATTCTAACTTGTCAAGATATCCAACGGATTGGTGAACCTCCACCAAGCTTTCGCATAAACAAAGATTCAATCTCTTCAGATTTGGCGCTGACGAAACGTCACGGACATGAGTCAGGAACTTGCAAAAACTGAAATCGATGTCCTTCAACATTCTAAAATCCTGCAAATAAATATCAGTGCAGTCATTAAGTTTTGCAAATATTTATAGTTATAACAATGAAAAGCTAATCATTGCAAGGCTTACCTTAAATGTGACTCCTAATTGTTTGATATGACTATTAAACATAAAATAGTGACCAATTATTGAAAAAAAAAAAGAAAAGAAAGAAAGAGTAAGACTTTGGTTTTTGACACGTTATATGGATGAGGACTATTATTAAATGCTCGGGCCCCGAAGGACTTGTCCATCACGTGGATACGCTTCGGCAATAACCTGTGCCCACCATGCATGGCTTGAAAAAAATGAGTAGGACTTTGGTTTTGGGGTCCCTAACGAGCTCCGACCAAAGCCCAAAAGCATGTATCTTCTTGAATAGATTTTAAGTGCGAAAGCCCCACCACAACAAAAATTACTAAGCGAGAAATTATACTAGATAATTTCTTCACCATCATTCGTAACTTTACTGTCGATAAGTAGTGTCTTCTCCACACGTTTTAATCGAGCGGGCCAGTTGCCCGTCTCTTTTGGTTTAACATGACCTGCCTAAGAATAAGTCCGACCGGCCAAGATTCTCGCCGATGGATTTTCCTTGTTAAGGCCAATTTTCTATGTTAGGTCAAACAACAAATCCAAGATGAACCTAAAGCGGGCCTCAGGATTTCTGAATGGAAGGCCATGGAATGGCTGAAGTGATTGGGCAAAGAAAGTGGTCATGTTAGATTCATCCCCTGAATCAACAAAATTAGGCAATCAGTTTCTACCCAACATGAACCCCCAAGTAATTTGGACGGACGACACAGCAAGCATCTGGACCTCAAATGTAGAGCTAATTTAATGTTGAAATGCACAGTCATGTAATAGAACCTTCTAAACGTAAATTTATTTTCTTCCTACGACAAGTAGTTTTATTATATATATTTATTTGTAAATGATGTTACATAATTTTTGTGAGTATGAATTTTTTTATTGACTTTTTACTATTATTTATTTTCCAAATACTTTGATCTAGATCAAAATTTTGATTATATTGTTACTTATTTGAATTTCATACTTTAGGTATGTTCTTTTTTCTTAACTTGGAGGTTATTCAAAGGTACCCTAGGCCCCTAGCTATCAAAATCGTCTGGTCCATCATTGTAAACACAGTTGATTTATTAAAGTTTTAGTCTTGGAGGTTGTCCCTTATTATTTTTCCTTTGTCTGTCTCTTTGCTCCTTCAGGACCTGTTTGGTAACCATCTTGTTTTTATATTTTTTCTATTCTTTTGTTTTTCGGAACAAAAAAAGAACAAAAATCCACTGGGTAATGTTAGTTAATTATTTTATTTTTCAGAATAGAAAAGTGGTTAGGGAATAAATTTAAAATAGAAACAAGAAGTAAAAAAAATTTACTTCTTTGTTTTCAGGAATAGAAATGAAAAAAATTATTTCTGAACAAAAATTATTCCGATGAACAGAAATGTTACCAAATGCACAGTATTCCTAGAGTTTACAAGTGATCAAGAGAGTGTTGTGTCCTTGGAGTGGCTTACAAAAACGGTGATCCGGCTAAGGGAGACCTTTATCTTGTCTCCTCGTTCCTATTAATTGTAGTGTTCTCCATCTCACTAAGATGGAAAAAAAAAATCTTTATTTGTTCCTTCAACACGATCCAAAGCTCATGGGACCGAAGAGCATGACAAGATAATTGAAAGACAATAAATATAGTACTATATGCACATGGGTTTAGTGAATGCACAAAATTGATACTTGAAAAATTGAACAAAGCCACCAATTTAGAGATATTTAAGAGAAAGAAGTTGCTGATAAAATACACAATACATTGAAACATATTAATATATGTGGAAAAAAAAAGATATTTCAAGATTTCAAAAAAAAAAAATCTGTCCTCTAATAAAAAAGATTCAAATCTTGATATTGAAACTTGTGAGAGATCAAATGAATTTACTTAGGCAATACTCTATGGATACAACATTTGCAAAATAAGTAACTAACGACATTTCGGGAAGAAAAAAAAAAAAGAGATCCTATCGAAGATACCTTTTACTTTATACAGTAGTATATATGATACGAATGTGAATATAATTACACATACATACATATCTACGTATATAACTTACTTTGTGAAGCTACCATCATGTGAAAAGTTACCAATGTCAAAATTACTCAGGCATTTTTCTATTGATACACCATGCAAATAATTGTCTGAGTTAGGCTTATTTAACTAAAATATGATGGGCTGTCCTACATGTGAAAAGTTACTGACAAATTTGGGAGATTTCTCGTATATACAATTGGGAGGTCTAAGACGCTTTAGTAATTGATTAATTTGGTTGAGTGTTTTATCAAGTGTCCCACACAGACCGGATAATTTCTGGAGTAGCCCCAAGAAAATACACGTGTTGGATGGAACATAATAACTAAACTGTTAACTTCATGCACTTAACGTCAAAATTTGAAAAAATATGCTTGGTGATACGGAGATTAGGTGTGGAGTAACTAAGACCGGCGAATGAATCCCGAGCAAAACAAAAGGTAAGATATTATAGTTCTAGTAGTAGCAACAACACGCAAAAACTTGCCCATTTCAAATTCATTTTTGAATTTTTCAAAATTCGATGAGACCTTCTTAGGAACTTAATCTTTTGAAAACTCAATTTCTCTTTTGAGGATTTACGCACAGTTGGCCGGACTCAGGACATCACGTAAGTGCTTGCGCTCGTGTTTAATATTCTGCATTTGATTTCTTGTTGATGACTAATGTTGAATTTGGTCTCGCTAGTCGATTCCACGTTATACAAAACGAGCCCTAAATCTTATTTGAGTGAGTTAGCAACATTTACTTTATTGTTTCAAAATTATTAAAGGATATAATGATTTAGCAACATTTTGTCAGCGAAGCTTACCAAAATGTTAAATTTACTATCTTTTAAAAAATACCAACTCTTGTTTGAGTCCTTTTACCAATGTTTATTTCATTTTTGAAATTAGCACCCGTTTTTTCGGTACTGCATTTTTTTTTTTTGTTTGAGTTACCAATGTGTTAAATTTACAATTTTTTTTAGAAAATAACCGATTTTTATTTGAATCACTACTAATTTTTTTTCTAGTGTTTTGAAATTATCAACTGTTTCAATAATCTATGGATGTTTATTTGCCAGATTACCAACTTGTTTAAGTTACTATCTCTTCTAGAATATTATCAACTGCTAATTGAGTCCACTCACCAACGTTTATTAGATTGTTTGTAAAAATTAAAGTTGCTTTTATAATTACCAATATTTATTTGTTGAAATTATGACGAATTGAACTAACTCCTATACTAAATTACCTACTATTTCCCAAATTACCAACTAATCCAATAATTTACCAACAATTATATGCAGAGCTAATTTAAGACCTCTTACATGAAAGTACCAACGGATATTTGAGTTAGTTTTCAATATTTATTTTATTGTTTCAAAGGTACTAACCATTCTGATAATTTATTGACATTTGTGGCAACTTACCAACTGGAAAAGGTTAATGAGTCGTATCCAAATTTGTCAACTCTGATTTGAATTAATTACCCATATTTAATTAATTGTTTAAGAGCTACCCACTGTTTCAATAATTTACCAAGGTTAATTTGGAAAGCCTACTAGCATGTTAACATTAGCGCTCTTTTATGAAATTACCAATTCTGTTGAATATTACTGACATCATTTCAATTACCATCATGTGTGGTGATTAAGTTACAAACTCCTATTTGAGTCACTTACCAACTTTTATTTGATTGTTTCAAAATTATCAACTATTCACATAATTTCACGTTTGCTTGGGGAACGTTTCAACCTGTTTAAGTTGCAATCAAATAAACATTGGTAAATAGACTCGAATTAAAATCGGTAAATTTTGTAAGAGTTGGTGACTTCAACACGTTGATAACATCTGCAAATTTGTTAGTACATTATTAAATCAAAAGGTGATTTTGAAAGAATTACAAAAATGTCTTTAACTGAATCAAATAAGAGTTAGACTAATACTAGATGATAACCTAACCTGTGAGGAGTTAGAAAATCACTCAAATTAATATTAGTAACTTGCAAGTGCTTGGAAGCTCAATGAGGTTTGACCGCCTACTTAAGTTCAATATCTCTAAATTTGGCATCTCTGAAAGGTCAGGAACACAATCAGCGACTTACAGTGGCTAAAATTCAGAAACTTCAAATTCTTAAAATGCTGCAAATTTAAAAACACAGCTGAACAAGATTTTGATAAATTCAATTTGAATGCACCAAAAATGAAAACTGTCAACTAAAGCATTTATGACGTACCTTTAGGTTCCCTCCAAATTCCTTAATCTGGCTGTTAGGCACGTCAAAGCAAACAAGCTTCTTTGGAACACATACGGGAGTGGATAAAGGACGTCCAGGCCATTCAAGCCACCTTAAATCATTAGGAAGAAATACGGGGCCTCCGCTGATTTTGGCATTCCGAACTATAAGCATTTTCAGTCTCCTCATGTGTGTGAAAGCACTGGGACTGATGTCTAGCTCTTTTCGTGTTGGCAAGTCCAGCACTATGCCTTTAACAGCATTGGTTCCCTATAAAGGAAAAACAATAATCAATAATAATCAACTGTGATCAGGTGATAGCATGTAAATTAAACAAGATAAGATTATTGACCGTTTCATGAGAAGCTCTCACCGTATCCTCCGACAATACTTCAAAAACATCATCATAGCACCATAATCTGCTCCGTCTCCCAGGGTCATCTAGACACTCATTTTTAACGATATCCTGACCCATCTGCTCAATCAAGTCATGCATTTGTATTGTGCTGTCATCCTCAATTGTTACTAAGGATCTCTCTATTAGAGTCTGCATCCCAATTAAAGTCTTTAAACCACAACCATCAAGAACTCTGGTTACATAATCCCTTTTTCTCCTCTTAAAGAAGCAAGCAATGTCAAGAAAAATGTCCTTCTGATTGTTGTCCAGCGCATCAAAACTTATCTTGAGGACACGATTTATATCTTTATTAGGACTTTCAGTAAGTGTTTCCAATGTACTCTCCCATTCCCCTCTACTTCTACCACGTAAAAAGGGACCCAAGACCACAATAGCTAAGGGAAGGCCATTAGCATAGCCCAAAATATTATCTATGAGATCCATGCTTATGTCTTTCGTCTGATTTCTTGAAAAAGCATATGAACTCAGAAGTTCAGAAGCTTCATCTTGATCTAATGGTTTAACTTCATATACCCGATCTATCCCATGAGAAGTTAGTACATGTTTATCTCTTGTGGTAACGATGATCCTGCTCCCTTTTCCAAACCATGCACATTCTCTAGCTAATGCATTTAACTGGTCCCCATGATCCACATCATCAAGCACAAGAAGAATCTTCCTGCAGCAAAGTCTATCTTGTATCAGATTAGCGCCTTTATCCTCACTTAAGACCACTAAATTTCCTTTCCATAATGTCTCAGATAGCAGCGTTTTTTGCAAATGAACTAGGCCGTCAGGTCTATTGGAAGTTTCTCTAACATTTGCAAGAAAGCTGCACTCATCAAACTGACTTGCAATACCGTTATAGACATCTTTAGCAATAGTGGTCTTCCCTAAGCCTCCAGTTCCCCATATTCCTATCATCCGAACATCATCCGAGCCCATACTCAACAACGACATTACTTTTTCTACCCGGCAACCTACACCAACGGGATACTTGGCAACACTCAAGGGTACTCGTGCTACTGTAATTGAGATCTCTTTGACGATCTTCTCGATGAACTCAGTCTCATCTCTGCCAAAACAAAGCAGCAAAAAGAACGCGAATAAACAAAAACATACAGTCCATTGAACTAACTAAAGCTAATGCAAAGTAAACAATCACTCTTCAACAGTCCAAAACATTACTCTAGGCCAACATACTAATCGATGCCATCATGTATCAATAAAATTAGAGAATTCCAAATTCTTTTACAGGGTCGAATAGGAACACTGTGATTACCCATGGTCATAATGCCAACCGGACAAATTGGCCGCTTCGATTAGGGCTTGCCTCCATTTCTCCACCCTCTCAGAACCCTTTCCCAGTTTTTCCTCGTGCCTGGCCAATGCCTTGCCATAACTCTCTCTCTGCCCTCGAACCTCCCTCGGCTCCACTCTGTAGAACACGGGCAGCACCTGCTGTCCGTTAAGCCTCCTACACTCCATCACCTTCACCAGCTCGTCCAAGCACCACCTTGACGAAGCGTAGTCCTCGGAGAAGACGAGCACGGCGATTCGCGACTCCTCGATGGCCTTCATGAGGGCGGGCGAGATCTCGTCCCCGCGCCTCAAGTCCTCGCTGTCAATGTAGGCGTTGATGCCGTCATGAAGCAGACACCTGTGGAGGTCGGCGAGGAAGCCGTGACGAACGTCCTCGCCTCTGAAGCTGAGGAAGACGTCGAACGGCCATTTTGCTTCGGAAGAAAAAGAAGAAGACGACGACATTGGAAGATGGAATCTGAGCTTAGTTTGGATTCGTTTCGAGCAATGAGCGATGCTTTATCGTCGAGTTGGTCAAGAAATAGATGCTGAGGAACATCGAACGTCGCACTGTGTCAGGAAAAGAGCCTTTTTCATTTTTATTTTTGCTTTTAATTTTTCACAAATGGACGAGAAGTTTCTTTCGTTCATTTTCATTTTAATATTGTTTGTTTTGTGGCTCACAAAAAACCGGAAAGTGACTTTATTTTATTTGCCAAAGTTCAAAATTATTCAGAGCGTATAAAAAAATTAGCTATGAATTTATATATCACAACAAAATAAATGATCATTCTAGACGTAATTCTAATATATTCCATTCCAATATTTCATCTTCCATGAATAGCCATATCTTTCACATTATGGATCTTAATTTCTTAGGAGTTTATATAGCAAACAAGAAATTGTTTAAATTTTGTGCTTATTCAACTCATTGTATCCTTAGAAAATGAGTCAAGAAATAGATTTTCAACGCACATCGGATACAATTTTAATTTTTCTGCATTAATTGATTTTGATATTTTTAAGTGCCATCTTTTGTTCAAGAATGGTACGAGAGAGTCATGTGCATGTTTATATTATTTTGTCAAGATATGGATATTTATATTTTCCTCACCTGCGCTAACTAATGTTGCATTAATTTAAGCATATTCCCCCATTATATTTGAAAATTCTCTTTTCTATTTTATTTTATTATTTTTTGGAAAAAAAAAGAGGAAATATGTAGAGGGGTTAACCTATGCACTTTGTTTGTTATTTACACATGATACATATGGAAGACCCCAGCTTGGTAAATACAAGTAGCGTTGTTTGAAATCAAGAATTTGCCTTTTCCGTTCATTTTGACTACGGCCCACTTTTTTTGGGTCTGAACTACGATCCACTTTGAACGACGTAATAAGCCGTGATTTCGACGGAATATTTTTTCATTTGTTCCTTTGGCGAGCTTTCTGAAAACAAGCCCTAATGCCAGTTTCACTTACTTGGCCGCAAAATAATTAACACAATCTATTTCTTTTGCAGGACTTAAATAAAATTTGGGCATTTTCAACTAAGTAGAACGAACACCGGGCTTTACCTCCAAACATCCAGCTCCTGCAGTTTTGGATTTGGATTTGTCCGCCAAATTCAGCTAAATATTTGAAGTGCTATTAACGGGTAGTTGACTCTGTTATTTTCCCCTATAAATAGAATAACTCATTGCATTGGGTAATTATCCAAAATCCCTCTTGTGTACACTTTGCAATCAAATTCTTGAGAGATCAATATCAGAGCATTTCTTTATAAAAGAGTGCACCATGTTTATAAATGAATGTCAGCTCCATTGCGAACCAATCTATGTATGATGCTTCAAGGGTAGTTGAATAGGCATAACTCTTGAACAGTCTCTGGAAATAGAGTTTTTTTTTGGTAAAGGTCTCTGGAAATAGAGTTGGCATCCATTTGGACCAAACCACTATAAAACGGTTCAGCATTCCTTTGTCACTACTCCTTTTTTATTTATATGCATATAGCGAGTGTAATAAATTGCTTAACTTATATTTGTACATAAATGCTTGATACTATGGAGCACATTCTCTATTTGGGCCAAAAATTGCTCGCGTTTACTTGACTTTTTAGAGCTAAATATCATGGCATCACATGTTGATAAATTAAAAGAGTTAATGATACATTTTCATCGCAATACATTATTAAACAATAGTATGCTCAACAAGTGTCGGAGGAGGAATTTGATACATTCACGCACCAAATGTAGAGAGGCACATGTAATCTTTTACCCTTTTCCCCACATTTCATAAAGCAATGGTTGTCAAACAATTTTATAACCTTTTGTAATGGAAATAGATTAAGCTTTTTATCTAGTTAAAAATAATGCAATTGGTTCAAATGTATAAATTCAAAAAAAATGAGAAATTTTCTAGACATTTAAATGATTAATTGGTGAGTCAATAGCTTATTTTCTATGAATTTTGAGTGAAGAATTTTTTTTTTATTATTTTTTTTTTTTTTGCTTGGGTGGGGCTTTTTCATTGGATGCTTTTTTCAGGAATCCACTTGCTTAGTGGTGTTACTTCCAATCAAATCAAAGTGCAAGTCTTTGTCTATTCAAATTATCTAGTCTAAAAGAGGATTTTCGCATTTGGACTTTAATGAAAAATGGTACTTCAAAAGTGCAAAGTGTCCACTAAGGTTGGATGCTCCATGTGATTTGATGATATCTCACCCTCTGTTATTTGCCGTTTTCTCTTAGCCGAAAGCACCAGAAATACTTGCTCACTTTCGTCCTAGCTTCCTCCCATGCAACTTCGCTCTGGAAAGAAAATTATCGAAGTGGATTTTGATGGGCAAGTGGCCCCCACCACCTTGTTCCTTCCACATGCTCATATCTAAAGCGAATCGAAGGCTTGACTCTAGTGGTTTATTTTCATTACCTTTTTATTCTTTTTCTTTTTATTAACAGAAAGGCTTGATAGTTATTATTCAAGAATATTCCAAAAAAGAGCATAGAGTGGAGTCATTTCATTAAAAGATGGCCTAAATGGACATTATTTCAAATAATAATTTAAAATGACTAAATCAGACTCACATAAGGATTTAAACTCACCAATCGGCCAAACATTTGTTGACTAGCGAGCATGTGATTTTTTCAACAGGCAGAATATGTATACTTTTGTCCCAAAAAAAAACACAGAGTAAAATCATCGCCTATGATGACCCAGTTGGATAAGGCTCCCATGACCCTTTGCGAAGAGGGAAGGAGTTCAAATCCCGCTAGCCGCACGGGATCTTAAGTGTGACGTCGGGGTGGTGGGTCCTCTACTAGCGTCACCCTGGGTTTACCTCACTAGCTGTACGGGGATTCTCGGGTTAAAAAAAAAAAAAAAAGAGTAAAAAATTACAAGCCTTGAAAAGAAAAAAAAAAGTCACTTCTTTCTTCGTTTCTACCTCTGTTTTTCCTTTGCTTTTGGTCTTCATTTTTTTTTTTTCAAGAGAAAAAGACAAAGCTCGAACAAGGACCACCTCTTCGTTAATTAGACACTCACATGTAACAGCAGAACAAAGGTTGTTCGATTGATAAAGCTAACAATGCACGGATGCTCCACCACCACATGCATGAACCCCTCCCTGTTTTCAAACAAAAACAAACAGATGATGTTCACACTGCATTCTGGACTTATGAAGGTTAAGGTGTGTGTTTTTTTTTTTTTAACATGCTGATTGCAATTGATGTCCCTAGTGTATTCTTGACTGGGCGGAAAGATGCAATTACTACTCCTAGCTACTCAATAATTGTTGGTGGGGGAGCTGTAACAATAAATTTCACTTTTAGTGAATTTACTACTCCTAGCTACTTTTGGTGGGGGAGCTGTAGCAATAACTTTCACTTTAGTGAATTTACTACTCCTAGCTACTCTATAATTGTTGGTGGGGGAGCTATAACTTTCACTTTAGTGAATTTACTACTCCTAGCTACTCTATAATTGTTGGTGGGGGAGCTGTAGCAGTAAATTCAATTTACTACTCCTAGCTACTCTATAATTATTTGACTGCAATCGGGTCAGTGGACTGCTAATGAATTTATCACACTGGTCAATTACGACTTATTAGCATTGTAATACATAGAATTGTGAACTATTGCTGTGATATTTTCATCTCGCCCAACAGAGCAAATTGAGTAGAAGCGCGATGCTTTCTTTTGGAAAGGCTCTACTG
The DNA here is from genome assembly GCA_016097595.1 of Eucalyptus pumila. Lineage (NCBI taxonomy): Eukaryota > Viridiplantae > Streptophyta > Magnoliopsida > Myrtales > Myrtaceae > Eucalyptus > Eucalyptus pumila. Next base: position 23,348,494 of record CM027853.1, on the reverse strand, counting down.
TGCATGGAGCAAAAGACATGTCTACCTAAGAAGCAAGCAGGCTTGGGGTTAAACGAAATTACGGGAATGGAATAATGCATATTCTGACGTATAATTTCGAGCATTTTCTTGAAGACCAATTACTTGTGAACAGCTTGGATTAAAATTCATGAACTAAAAGGGAAAATTTTGTGGTCTTTAAAGTTGCGCTCTGACTCTTTTATAGCTGGAAAAAGTGTTGAAGCTGCGTAAAATAGCCAGGCAGCACATTGAGTAGGGGAGTACATTTTTCTTATGGTTTGACCTTGGCATCTTATGGCCCTTCGCTTGATAAATCTCCAACAAGAAATTGTCTATGGTTCAGGTCCATCTCTTGATCTTAATCAGCAGTTGTTTGGGAAGCATGAATTCAAGATCTGATGATTTGCTGCAAGTGCTGGCTGCTTTATGCGGCATCCCTTTTCTTGCATCCCGTGATTGCTGCTCTGATGGAAGGTACAGTTCTGCTTGTAAATGGAATACAATTAGAGAGAAGTAGCGCATAAATGTGTTTATTGTAACCCATGTAATCTTAAGAATAGTTTCATAACCTAGCTGCTGCACCTGAACAAGTCGGGCCATATTTGTTACAAATATAGAACCAAGATATACAGATTTGAGAACACCTCCAATTGGGCCACAAAATTCCAACCATCTACAAGAACACCAGAATGTGCCCTTTATGCCAGTCATGGCCCTTCACCTTTCTAGTTTAAGTTGTATGTGCCAATACTAGGATGGCATGCCAACTAGGATAATCAGACAAATTAGAACGCAAGATGCTGAATTCAATCTGCAAAACCTCAATGATGGAACTTTAAGGCAATGTAAGAGGACACTCAGTTGCATTATAGCTCAAACTTCATGACACAAAAGATAACCAAAAAAACTTGAAGAACTTGCATACACACATGGATGGGATTCTACCCAGGAATCTAACATGCAAATGCAACTGAAGAAGTCAACTCTATTCTAGATGCCTCTTACTTTCAAGCTCTTTCTTCCGATCCTTCATAGAATATCCTCTAACATAAGTAACGCCACACTCTGCCACAGAAACAGAAGAAAGGCAAGATAATGGCAAATAGAAGGGCATTCATTCGGATGCACAACAAAATACCCTTTTGAAAAATAGGAAGGTACTTGAATATATCTCTGAGCATTTAAAGGTATACACACCATGAATTTGTTAAAAAGCAGAGAGATTTCCAACAATTGATACTTGTGGCATAAAACATAAGGAACTATTTACTTGTTCAAACTTCCACAGAGACAGAACAGCCAAAAGCTTTGCAGAAGAGTAAAATTAACACCTGCCATCTTAATTTGGTTAAATGCAGACACAGATCTACATCTGAGAAACTCAGAAAAGCTAACCTTCACATCAATTGTATTGCTCCTATAATCTTGCATAAAAAGCATTCCAACTAGAATAAAATGGGGAAACTTAAAGAGATTAATAGATGCATAAACATAAAAGAGAGAGAAAAGAGCTAGAACTTCAGTATCCTTGTGTTTTGACACTGATACTTCGTATTTTGACCCAATAAGCAATCTAGAAAAAATTATACAATCCACAGGATAAAAGCGCAAGAAGCAATACAAATCTAGCATATTTTAAATCACAAAATCATAGTGACTCAAACAATACTTACATTGAGGCCAAAAAGTAAGATCTACATAATCTCTTTCAATATCCATTTACATCTTAGCATTTGGGCTACTCCCACCTGCCTAAAGCCAAACTAAGCTGCAAAAATTTCAAATTTGTGGCTGCTAAATAATGTAAATAGTCTATATGTTTAATTTTTGACATCTGCAAAGTAGTCCCTCACAATTCAATTTCCATGACTTTGCATTAGCACTAGCCAAATCGACAAATGTCCCATCCATCCATCTTTCGTCACAAACCTAGATGAAGTTGCTTGATGTGACAGTCAATGTGGTCATCATATATCCATAAAAAAAAAAAAAAAAAAAAAAAAAAGAAGAAGTAGAAAATGGACAAGAGGGTCATTCTCTCCAGGAAATAGCACAAGTGCTAAACTTGCTGAAAGCGGAGTGCAAGAAATCATTCAGAAAATGCGACAAGTTATAGTAAGCATTATCAAATACTCAAAATTAATTGCAATCCAGAGGTGGACCTTTTTGCCACAAATCAAGAATATCTCATAAATGAGATTATCTTTAAATGCTTGAGGTGCTTCCTTAGGTCATTCTCTGCTTGCTTGCAGAGCTCATCAAATGAATGGCTTGTAATATAGTTAAACCACAAGTGATCAAACTATAATGAAGAGAATGTTCTTGTATCATATACTATGAACATGATTCACCAATATCTAAACCTCACACGAAACACTGGCCTCAATTCCATCCTCCAATCCAAAAGCAACACACAAAACCCAAGGTTACTCCCATGCAAATGTCGGGGTACCCAGAAAGAGACAAAATGCTCGACTTTGGATAAACCAACATGCTATCTCTCTTCCAGGAAATATAGTATCTATGTAGTAACCCATCTCACGAACATCCGGCTATAGCAAATCTATTAAATCAGAATAACATAAGCTCTTGCACATGTGTAACGTTAGCTTGGTTGATACCTTCACAAACCAATCCATGACAAGAATCTAAGTGAACGCACACTAACATGGAGAACTAAATGCACTGACTAGGCAATTTTGGAAATTTGGACAATGCTCTGCAACCATTTGCTTCAAGGGTACAAATGTTTGGTGGGAACTCTAAGATCTCCTGTAGCTGCTCACAATCATCTAATTTTTAATTGACAATCAACTCCTCAAACTTGCTAATGCATGTAGGAAGATTAACAAAGTTATTTGCTTATAGATGCAAAATATTTACAGAAGAGAAGCAGGTAAGACTCTGAAGGAATTCTTCCTCTGACAGATTGCACCCATTAAGCTTCAGGGAGACCAGATATGGAATCCAAGTCCACCGTTAGGGAGATTGGAGCTGTCACTGCTCCCTCGAAACAAGCTAAATAATGAACAACCTTCAAGAGAAAGGTGCTCTAGACTTTGCATCTCGTAAATGCTACTAGGAAGATTGATAAGACTTTTCCACAAACCTCAATAGAGATTAGGTTATTAATTGACGCAGGAAGTTATTTAAAGAAGTCTGAGATACATAAAGTTTTGTCAAGCTCTCCATATCCTTAACATCAAGAAACTTATCAAGCTTAGAGCAGCCAATTACATCAAGTTTTGAAGATATTTCAGCTTCAGTTTACCTGGAAGCTCCTTGAGGTTCAAGCACTTACTTAACTTCACTATCTCCAAATTTGGCACCTCTGAGAAGTGCGGAACACTAATCAGAGACTTACAGTAGCTGAAAATTAGGAACTTCAAATTTCTGTTCAAATTTCTAAAATACTGCAAATTAAGAAGAACGGCTGAACAAGATTTTGATAAATCTCACTATGCGAAAGGCACTGAAAATGAAAACCGTGAATAAAAGCATGTATGATGTACCTTTAAGTTAACTCCTAATACTTCAATCTGGCTGTTATGCCCATCAAACCAAATAAGTTTCTTTAGACCAGCAAAAAACTTCATAATTGATAAAGGATATCCAGGCCATTCAAGCCATCTTAAATCTTTAGGAAGACATATGGGACCTCCACTGACTTGTGCATTGAGGACTAGGAGCAATCTCAGTCTCCTCATATATGTGAAAGCACTAGGATTGATGTCTAACTCTTCTTGTGTTGGCAAGTCCAATATTGTGCCTCGAACAGCATTGGTTCCCTACCAAGGAAAAGAAAATAATCATTATTACCTGACCCGAATTAGGTAAGAGCATGTATCCTCCAACAATACTTCAAAATCATCATCGTAGCACCATAATCTACTCCATTTCCCAAGGTAATTTGGACACTAATTTCACGATATCCTGACACATCAGCTAAATCAAGTTATGTATTTGTACAGTTCTTTAATTCTCCATGATTATTAAAGATCTCTCCATTAAAGTTTGAATCCCAATTAATGTCCTTAAACCAAAACTATCAAGAACTCCGGTTACATAATCATTATCCCTCCCCTTAAAGAAACAAGCAATGTCAAGGAAATTGTCCTTCTCATTATCCTCCAGCAAATCAAAACTTTATTAGGACTTTCAACAAGTTTACCCAATGTACTCTCCCATTCCCCTCTCTTCTACCACAAAAAGGGACCCAAGACCACAATCACTAAGGGAAGGACATTAGCATAGCCCAAAATATCATCAATGAGATCCCTGCTTATGTCTTTTATCCGGTTTTCTGGAAAGGCATACGAACTGAGAAGGTCAAAAGCTTCACCTTGATCTAATGCTTTAACTTTATATACCTGATCTATCCCATGAGAAGTTAGTACATGTTTGTCCGCAGCTGTCATGATGATCCAACTCCCTTTTCCAAACCATCCACATCCTCCAGCTAATGCATTTAACCGGTCCCCATGATTTACATCATAAAGCACAAGTAGAATCTTCTTGCAGCAAAGTCTATCTCGTATCAGATTAGTGCCTCCATCCACACCAAAGACCATTAATCTCAGATAATAGTGTTTTTTGCAAATGAACTAGGGCATCGGGTATACTGGAAGTTTCTCTAACATATGCAAGAAAGCTGCACCCACCAAACTGACTAGCCATACCGTTATAGACAGCTTCAAGCCCGTATTTAACAACAAGTTTACTTTCTCCACCCGGTAACCTACACTGACAGGATTCTTGGCCACACTCAAGGTACTCGTCCTACTATAGTTGTGATACTTGGTCTATCTCCACCAAAACAAAGTAGCAAAGGAAGGGGAACAAATGGAAATATACGGCCGATCGATCTAACTAAATCTCAAATGAACTAAACAATCACTCCGTAACATTCCAAAACATGACTCTTAATGCACTAATTGATGCCATCATGTATCGATCAGAATAGAGAATTCCACGTTCTTCCATAGGGTCGAACAGGAATACTGCGATTACCCATCGACATATTAATGCCAACCGGACAAATGGGCGGCTTCGATTAGGGCTTGCTTCCATTTCTTCACCTTCTCAGAATCCACCCATCCCAATTTCTCCTCGTGCCAGACCAATGCGTTGCCACAACTCTCTCTCTCTCTCTCCCTCCTCGAATCTCCCTTGGCTCCCCTCCGTGGAACCCAGGCAACGCCAGCTGTCCTCTTGAACCTCTTCTACTCCATTACCTTCACCGGCTAGTCCAAGCACCACCCAGACGAAGCGTGGTTCTTGGAGAAGACAAGCACGGCGATCCGCGACTCCTTGATGGCCCTCATGAGCGCAGGCGAGATCTCCTTCCCTGGGCCTTGAGTCATCGCTGTCGAAGGAGACGTTGATGCTTACTTGAAGCGGAGCCCCGTCGAGGCGAGAAAGGAAGCAGGGGCGGACGTCCTCGCGTCAGAAGCTGAAAGACGTCGAACGGCCATTTTGCTTCGGAAGTTGAAGAACTATCAGTCCGAACGTTTGATACTGCATACCTTCTTCTTCCTCTTTGAATTTTTTTCGTGGTTTAAGTGCAATATAGGGGATATCTGTTGGCCATGGATGCACAAATATGCATATTAAGAACTGAAAAACCTTTTTTAACCCAAAAGAATTCTCTGAGAATCGGAATTTCAATGCCATAACAAGATATGGAAGAAAATTGTAAAATGTTTTGTTTTTGGACAATGACTAGCGAACTACCAAAATTTTTACAGCAATTATAAGGTTTTAAGAAACTTTTTTGATTTAATATTACTGCCACGCTAGTGGTCAAACTTGAGTTAACATCATTCAAATTACTAGAAGTACATGATTTCATTCACTGTCGGTGTATGAAAGTTATTACGTATGTAGTAGCGTGATGGGATTAATTAGTTCACCAAGAAGTCCGTATGAATTAATCCTTATTCGGGAAATTCAAACGCTCGGTCCATTTATTTACTATCTAGTACTCACATAATGAGCTGATATCGTTGAGTTTCTGTTTATGTGAAAGTCAGTTTTTGGGCGAAAATGTCTTTCACGCAAAGAAGGGAAAGTATGAACTCTTTCTTTTATGGGTGCGTCAATCGCTATACCATATTGAAGCAATTTGTCAAGCAAGACGATGATGCCTTGACGGATAAGGTGGAAAAAGAAAATCTCAGAGGACCAACTCTTTTAGCTCCAGAGCCCCCCTCATAACACTTTCCAGCACTGACAATCAATTTCAAGGTGTTCACACCAATAGCAAGTTTGGGAGAATTTCAGGAAGAGTAGAAGATGAAAATGTGATGGTATTTAACTCTGACCTGCGTGGAAGGTTTCGTTTCCTTCTATAATGTCTGTGATGAAGTACTTGGTGATGGAAAAAGGCTTGTTGATTACAACGGTGGAGGAAGGACCTATGTCGAAAGCATGTATACATCAAGAGGAGTTGTGATGACTAGTTGTGATGACTTCGATGATGAAAAGTGGACGCGATAATCAATGCCCAAATACTCATAAATTGAGCCAATCATAGTTTGTCATTTTTTGATTTAAGAAATTCTCATTCTTGATTGTCTCGTCCGGTTTTATAGAATGTGATCATTCACATTTCATAGGATGCCTTTGGAGGTCTCTTTTTACCCCATAATAATCATATGAATTTATTGAAGCCTTTTGAAATTTGTGTGATGGTATGTTGATATTCTAGACTATTTTCTAGAGAAGCTTTTCGTATGTCTTAACAGATTAGTGAATTCAATATTCTTTTATAGGGTCGAACAGGAATATTGTGAATTACCCATCGACATAACAATGCCAACCACGGACAAGTTGGTGGCTTCAATCAGGGCTTTCCTCCCTTTCTTCACCTATTCTCAGAATCCTCCTTTCCCAATTTCTCCACGTGCCTGGCCAATGCCTTGCCACAACTCTCTCTCTCTCTCATCGAACTCCATTCTGTAGAACACAGGCAACGCCGGGTGTCCCCTTGAGCCTCTTCCACTCCATTACTTCCTTCACCAACTCGTCCAGGCACCACCAAGACGAAGCGTAGTCCTCAGAGAAGACGAGCACGGCGATCCGCCACTCCTCGATGGCCTTCGTGAGCGCCAGCGGGATCTCGCGCCCGGGCCTCAAGTTCTCGCTGTCAATGTAGGCGTGATGCCGCTGTGAAGCAGAGTCCTGTGGAGTTCATCGAGAAGCCACGGCGGACGTCCTCGCCTCTGAAGCTGAGGAAGACATCGAACGGCGATTTCGCATCGGAGGAAGAAGAAGACAGGTGACGATCAGTGTGGATTTGTGTGGAGCGATGAGCGATGCTCCATTGTAGACTTGGTCGAGAAATCGATGCTGGCCGAGAAACATCGAACGTCGCACCGTGTCCGGAAAAGCGCCCTTTCTTTTCTTGTTTTTTCCTTCATTTTCGCAAATGGACCTAACTTTTTTCCATTCATATTTAAGTTTAAATTGTTTGTTTCGAGGCTCACACAAAAACAATCTGATAACCTAAAAAATTTCAAATTTTAGTTTTAGTCCCAATTATATCCTAAATTATTTTTATCCCATAAAAAAACCTCCGACTTTATGTTGAATCCCAATTTTATTCTAATTCTTTTTTGTCTCACAAAAAATCCCCAACTCTGGGTCTAATCTCAATTTTACCTTAAACCTTTTTTGTCTAGTAAACCAATCACAAACTTTTACTTGAATCTCAAATTTTCCACTTTAATTATCCTTCTGAAATTTCTCTTGACAATTGAGAGATAAGAAACTCCTGAGCAAGTTGTTCTCACATGTTGAAACAAGTGTTTCAAGCGCAAGCTCTCCAAGCGTGAGAAATAAAAGATTCTCAAGCACAAGAGATGGAAGACTAAGTGCAAAATCAAAGATCCACAAGCAAGATGGAAGGAAGGCTCTCTTAAGGGTAAGATCAATTGAAAAAAGCCATCCAATTTCCTCTCATTTTTACCCAAATTTCATATTCAAGAAGATGTATTTTAATGGTAGATTTCTTATTGAATATGAAATTTGGGGAAAAAAGAGTAAAGCAATGATATAAAAGTACCACATTATTAAGGGTGATTTTGGAGGGAAGGTCACCAGGGGTAGATATGGGATTCAAGTAAAAATTTGTGGTTTTTTTTATGAGACAAAAAAAAAAATTATGGTAGAATTGAGATTGGATTTAAAGTTGAAAATTTTTATGGGATAAAAAAGGATTATGGTGGGATTGAGAATGAATTAAGAGTTGGGGTTTTCTATAAGACAAAAAAAAAAAAAAATCACGAAAGAATCAGAATTGGAGTTAAAGTTTGGGGTTCTCGAGGGAATTACAAGAAAGAAAAACCAGAAAGTGACTATATCTTATTCGCCAAAGTTATTCAGAGAATATTAAAAAAATTAGCTATGCAATTCGTGTATCCCAATAAGTATATTTTGACAGACTGAAATATTTGACATAAGAAATCCAAAGCTCGTGTGTCTTCAGATTTGGGAAAGAATAAAATATCAATTCAAAAATTACACACCAAACTTAGCAACATACCGACTAGGGTCCTAATCGAACATTCTTCGTCACAACTAACTTTATGACGAGTTCGTCCAATGCCTTTTTCTGAAAGGACTTTCTTATTGGGGAAGTAAAGAAAAACCAATCAGGAAGGAGCTTTGAGAATGTATTATTGTGTTAAAAAAAACAGTATAACTGTTATGACATTTTGTACGGCATTCAATTAAGTGTCATAACTATTTTTTTGTTCACTTAATTGTGACAAATTTGAAAAATCGATTACTTAAGTACCATCAACAATTTGTCTTGTAAGAAAATTTGACGTGGATGTCAAACATTCTATATGGTACCGGCAGCATTTTTGTGATTTTATCGTTTACTTAAGTATCATAAATATGAAAAATCGATGACTTAAGTGCCACGATTTGAAAAATCAATCACTTAAGTATATTGACAATTTGCCTTGTCGGAAAATCTACAGTCGACCTTGCTCAAATTTGAGAGGGCGCGATGGTCTTTCTTTTGCTTAGTACTAAGCGTAGATAAATTTGAATTCGAGAATTTCAGCTCTAATACTATGTGAACTTTTATGAGATCACTGCCAACTTTCTAAAAATTTATTATTTTAATAGGGAACTTGTTGGCTTGTAAAGAGGGCAGAATGGATTAAGATGAGGTGATCCCATCTCATCATATTTGTTTGTGACAACATTGGTAGTTTTCACTAAAATTGTGCAGCAGTGAATAAGCAACTGAGATTATCAACCTATGCATGAGAAAATCAAGATTCACTCATCTTCTGTTTGGCCATTTACTCACTCATTTCGTTATATTTTGCTGATATTCATAGGACCTTCTTGACAAAGATAAGGAGTCATTTCTTACTAAAAAATCTGGTTTTGGGGATCCTACTCTATCTCCAGTGAGAAACTCGACTGAAAGGAGCTAAAATTAGGGCTAAACTACTAGGTGACTTCTTAGAACTCAATCACTTTAAAGCTTGCTCTTCGTTAGTCTCGTGTTTGGGATTGCCTTCGATCTCAGAAAAACTGAAGGATGATGACTGTGACTTGGGAATTTGTATATGATATAAGTGTTGCACAAGCTAACTCATAGGACTGCTAAGGAACCTTTTTTATGCTGGTCAATAATGACTAATTAGCATTGTAACACATGGAGTTGTAAATTGTTGGTGCAATAGATTTATCTTGCCCCAGAGAGTAATAGAACAAATTGAGGGGAAATGTGCTGCCTTCTTTTGGATAGGCTCTATTATCCATGCTCAAGGGGATAAATTTTATCAAGCAAGGTGTATCTCCCTATGAAGCAAGGAGGCTTGGATAAAAAGAATAATGCATGTATCCTGACGTATAATTTTGAACATTTTCTTGATCCTACCAGGGCTACTCTGATGGAAGGTATAGTTATGCTACAGTTTCATTACATGGAATGCAATTAGAGAGAAGGGGCATTTTGTTAGTTGGCATAAATGTGTATGGTATAGTCCCATGTGTATGCAATTAGAATCACCCATTGTCCAGATGCCACCCAGACTCTTTCTTGACGGGGATTTGATTAAAAAAGAAGCAGCTTCATCAAGAGCTTCCCTCCATTTATTCACTCTCTCTGAATCCTTCACATACTTAACTCCATGATTTGCCAGTGCCTTCCTCTTACTTTCCTCAGTTCCACTTTGTAAAATACAGGCATCACAACCTGTTCATTCATCTTCTTGCACTCTATTACCTTCACTAGCTCCTCCAAACACCACAACGATGGAGTGTAGTTCTCCAAGAAAATGCAATGCACGATTCTTTGATTGCCCTCGTGATCAAGGGTGATATTCCTTCTCCCTTCCTCAATTCCTTGCTATATATGAACGGCCTTATGCTAGCCGGATCCAAGGCCTTGCAAAGATGACCTACAAACTTGTTGTGGATGTCTTTGCCTCTAAAATTAAGGAAGTCATCATAATTTCCTCTGGGCCTGTTTTCTCCTCTTAGCCTCGTTGTCATAATGCATGTATTTAGAACGCTTCATGCAACTTGACGCCAAAGAAAATCCATTCCTTCCCAGAATTCGTGTTTGCAGGAAGGTCAAATTTATCAGAACAGCGTATGATATCCTTGCTTTTGTCTTTTATCTGGTTTCTTGGAAAAGAGTATGAACTCAGGAATTCAAGAGCTTCACCTTGATCTGGTGGTTTAACTTCATATACCTGATCTATCCCATGAGAAGTCAGTGCATGTTTATCTATTGCAGTAATGATCCTGCACCTTTTTCCAAACCATTCACATTTTCTACCTTATGCATTCAACTTATCCCCATGAGCACATCATCAAGCACAAGCAGAATCTTCTTGCAACGAAGTCTATCTCATATAAGATTAACGCCTCCATCCACACTAAAGACTGCTAAATTTTCTTTCCACAATATCTCGTATGAGTGCTTTCTGCAAATGAACTAGGCCATCAGGTTTATTGGAAGTTTCTCTAGCATTTCCAAGAAAGCTACACCTACCGAACTGATTAGTGGTGCTGTTATAGACAGCTTTACCAATAGTGGTCTTCCTTATACCTCCAGTTCCCCATATTCCTATCCTCTGAACATCATCCGAGCCCGTATTTAACAACGATTTTACTTTTCTCTACCCAGCAACCCACGCTGACAGGATACTTGGCAACACTCGAGGGTACTTATCCTACTATAGTCGAGATACTTGGTCTCATATCGGCCACAACAAAGTAGCAAAGGGACTGAGATAAATGACAATATACGATCCACTGAACTAAATAAAATAACATGAAAAAAAAAACAATCACCCTGTAACATTCCAAAACATGACTCTTAACAAAATAATCGATCCCATCATGTTTCAACAGATTATAGAATCCCATATTCTTTTAAAGGGTTGAACAGGAGTACTCTGACACCCATGGATATAATGCCAACCGGACATATTGGCTTGTCTGCATTTCTTCACCTTCTCATAATCCTTTCCCAATTTCTCCTTGTGCCTGGCCAATGCCTTGCCATAGCTCTCTGTTTGCCCTCAAATCTCCCTTGACTCGACTCTATAGAACACGGGCAACGCCAGCTATCCCCTTGAGCCTCTTACACTACATTACCTTCATCAGCGTCCAAGCACCACCAAGACGAAGTGTAGTTCTTGGAGAAGATGAGCACGGTGATTTGCCCCTCCACGATGGCCTTCGTGAGCACCGCGAGATATCGTTCCTAGGCCTCAAGTCCTCACTGTCAATGTAGGCGTTGATGCCGCCATGAAGCATAGCCCTGTGGAGGGAAGCAAGGAAGCCATGGCAGACCCCTCGCCTCTGAAGCTTGAGGAAGATGTCGTACGGCCATTTTGCTTCAGAAGAAGAAGAAGACGACATTGGAAGATAGAATGACTAAGGCTTCATTGGAATGGGACGCTCCGGATGTTATCGTGGCGGGTCAACTCAAGAAAACTGCACGAAGTTGGAGTTAAATAGCACGCAGCACAATGTCGAAAGATATTTCCTTTTTTTTTTCTTCCCATATTCTACATTGAAAACAACCAATCCTAGGAACTTCTCATACAAGTCCTATGCAGCCTTGAAAGATAAACTGCTGTCCTCAATGAGGACGAACTCCCTGGCAGCTCTCCTCCAAGAGGAACATTTCGGTAGAGAAATTCGGGAAAAACAACACTTCTGTTATATCAGTAAATTGTTAAAAATCCCCAAGTTTGCAATAAGTCCAAGTGGAAGAGTTTGATTCGAGCCTATTTCTTGTAATTGAACCAAAGCTTGAGAACTATAATAATTAGACATATTGATACTTGCTTCCATTATATACAATACACGCGATAGAATCATTCCCTTGCAAGCGTTGTAGCCACCCCTATTACATATAGGTGCAGAATTGTATTACATTAGATTTGTTTGTTTGTCTAGAATTTTCAGCTTTAGCATTATTCATATACAGTGTGCCTAGCATAACCTCCGTATCAACGTGTGTGCCTGTGCCGCACACACAAACCTCAATTGAAAAGCAAGCCATTTTCAATCCTTCCTGGATTGATTCGCTCGAACATTGATTCGCTCGAACTATCTTCCTCTGTACTCATTTGCTATCTTGTCAATCTTCTTTTCCTTTAAACCATCTTTTTGGGTGCTTATTTGATTATCTTCGTGCTCTAGCCACCGTATTACATATAGGTGCAAAATCACCTTATGTTAATTTGTTTTTTTGTCTAGTAATAGGCTAATATCACGAAAAAACTCAAACTAGTACACCTATGACAAATTTATTCCCAAATTAATTTTTTGATCATCAAAAATCCCAAACTGGTCATCTGTGATAAATTTACCCTCCATTAATTTCCATCAAATGTAATTGTCTATTTGATAAATTAAATAACATGTGACAGTTGATGGATACACCAATTTGGCGCTTTTTGAGATCAAAAAAATTAGTTTAGAGTTAATTTGTCACATATGGACTTTTTATGGTTAAAAAATTAGTTTAAGGCAAATTTATTATAAGTGTACTAATTTGGAGTTTTTCATTGTATTAACCCCACATTCTAAAATTTGTGTTATGCAAACACACTATGCACCCAGTTTAGACTCGATATCAAATCACACACACAACATTTTAAGATTTTTGCTTATACAAACACACTATGCAACTAGTTTAGACTTGGTATCAAATCACACACACACACACACCTGAAGTGAGAAGTCAACTTTGTTCGACCTTTTGTGGAGTAATTTACTTGAATTATCTTCCTCTGTGCCACTTTTACTATCCAATTAATCTTCTGTTTCACTTGAACTTTCTTCCTCTGAGCTTGTTTGACTATCTTCATGCCAAACCTCGTAAATTAAAGCTGGATCCAACGACTGATCTTCTTGAAGCAAAACCTCCAAATCGTTTTCCTGGAGTTTGCATATTAGTCGAAATCCAAACTTTTTCACAATGACATCACCAAATTGTTCTCTGGATACTCTAATGCTAAACTGGAAATGATTCCAATCATTTGGACCAACAGCGTCTCCTCCCCATAGCAGCTTTGCTTTGCGACAATCAAGCCACATATGATCCAAATCCAATGACCGGAGAGTCTTCGATTCTCCCCTCGTCTTTTCACCGTTGACGTTTGCCAGAAGCTGGAATTTAACATCCTTCTCTCCTTCTTTTACTTGGAATACAACAGCAAAAGCTAATCCTAGTAAATTCTCATATAAGTCCTTTGAAGCCATGAATGATATATTACCCTCTCCATGGGGACCAACCACTTTGGCATCTCTCCTCCAGGTAGAAGAACTCGACCACCAATTGTGGGGGGAAAATGCTGCCATAGATGTAGACTGTTAGTTTTTTTTTTTTTTTAATAAAAAAATCGGCACCTAAAAATATAAGTTTCAATCAGTTAAGTTAGTAATCATAAAGTTAAAGTTATAGTTAGCAATAGCATTACAAAGATTTTCTGTACTTAAGTGGTGGAAATAGAATATTTATTGTCGAAGATTTTGTTTTTGTTTTTGTTTTTGTTTTGTTTTGTTTTTTTTTTTTTTTTGGTGGAGAGAGAGAGAGAGAGAGAGAGAGAGAGAGTCTAACCTCGAGATTGAACAAATCATTCATGAACCCATTACGGACCAGTTCATGACATGAAGATAAGTCAACATCATCAACGTGACATATGTCGGAGCTAATTTTACTTAAAGATTGGCAACCAACTGCTGATAGCTCACGCAATTGCCTTGGAATCTTGAGGATCTCTTGTAGTTGTTGGCAATTCGAAACATCCAACCAGATCAACTTATATAGATGCCCGCATGTAGGAAGTTTTGCAAGATTGTTTCCACGCAAAATCAAATATCTTAACAAGGGAAAACAGGAATGATTCTCCAGGAACTCTACGTCTGATAGGTTGCATTCACCAAGGTCCAGATAATCTAACTTAGGAAATATTGTCTTCATATGGGCATCACTCGAATCTTCCTCCTCCTTGGGAAACTTGACTAGTTTTGAGCAGCCTCGAAGATTCAGAATTTGAAGATTTGGCAACCTATAAATGCTAGGCGGAAGGATTGCCAGTTTCTTGCAATACATTAAATCCATACGCTCCAAAGAGACAAGATTTTCTATGGATGCTGGAAGTTCCTCAATTGACGTGCTTTCTAAATTAAGTGTTTCTATGCCTGTGATTTTATTTGGAATATCGGGAAATCTTTGCAATTTTGAGCAATGATTAAGATTGAGATGTTTAAGATTCGTGGACCGGAGCTCACCAGGGAGTTCATTAAGCTTATAGCACCCACATAAATCCAAGAACTGTAACTTGCCGTGATATCCAATTGATTCGTGGGCATGCTCCAAGTTTATGCACCCACGGAGATTCAATTCTTCAAGATTTGGAGTACATTCGAAGTTCGGCATACAAACCAACAACTGGCAATCTCTGAAGTTAATGAACTTCAAATTTTTAAAGTCCTGCAAGAACAATGAAACCAACTTGGATAGACATTCCGGACGAAAAAAACGAGATAAATATTAATATCTGTGGAAAGAAAAGAGATCTTTCCAGATTTCACTCAGATAAAAAAAGACTCAAGTTTTGATATTGAACCTTGCGAGAAATCAAATAAACTCACTAACTTACACATTTCTCTATGGATACAACATTTGCAAAATAAGCAATTGACGACATTTTGGGGAAGAAAAAAAATGAGATCCCATCGAAGATACCTTTTACTTTATATAGTAGTATAGATGATATGAATATGAATTTAATTACACAGACATACATACATAACGTATATAACTTACTTTGCGGAGTTACCAAAATGCGAAAAGTTACCAATGCGTCAAAATTACTCAAGGCATATCTCTGTTGATACACCATGCAAGTAATTGTCTGAGTTAGGCTTATTTGACTAAAATATGATGGGCTGTCCTTCATGTGAAAAGTTACTGACAAATTTGGGAGATTTCTCGTATATATAGTTAGGAGGTCTGAGACGCTCTAGTAATCGATTAATTTAGTTGAGTCTTTTATCAAGTGTCCCGCACGGACCGGATAATTTCTGGAGTAGCCCCAAGAAAATACACGTTTCGGATGGAACATAAAAACTAAACTGTTAACACCGTGTACTTAACGTCAAAATTTGAAAAAGTATGTTTGGTGATATGGAGGCTAGGGGTGGAGTAAGTAAGACTGGCGAATGAGTCCCGAGCAAACCAAAAGGTAACATATTATAGTTCTAGTAGTAGCAATAACACGCAAAAGCATGCCCATATCAAATTCATTTTGCATTTTTCGAAATTCAATGAGACTTTCTTAGGAACTTAGTCTTTTGAAAACTCAATTTCTCTTTGGGGATGTATGCACAAGATGTACGCACAATTGGCCGGACACGGGACACCATGTAAATATTTGTGTTCATGTTTAATATTCTGCATTGGATTTCTCCTTAATGATTAACCTTTAATAATTTCAAAACAATAAAATTAATGTTGGTAACTCACTCAAATAAGATTTTGGGCTATAAAAAAAATGATTAATGTTTAAATTTGTTCTTGCTAATCAATTCCACTTTTTATCAAATGAGCCCAAAATCTTATTTGAGTGAGTTACCAACATTTATTTTATTGTTTCGAAATTATTAAAGGTTATAATGATTTAGCAACATTTGTCCGCAGAGCTTACCAAAATGTTAAATTTACTATCTTTTAAAAAATACCAACTCTTGTCCGAGTCCTTTTACCAATGTTTATTTCATTTTTGGAATTACCAACCGTTTTTTTGTACTGCATTTTTTTGTTTGAGTTATCGATGTGTTAAATTTACAATTTTTTTTATAGAAAATAACCGATTTTTATTTGAATCACTACTAATTTTTTTATTTTTTTTAAATTATCAACCGTTTTAAAGATTTATGAATGTTTATTTACCAGCTTACCAACTTCTTTAAGTTACTATCTCTTCTGGAAAATTATCAACTGCTAATTGAGTCCACTTACCAATGTTTATTAGATTGTTTGTAAAAATTAAAATTGTTTTTACAATTTATCAATATTTATTTGTTGAAGTTACCAACGAGTTGAACTACCTACTATATCCTAAATTACTAACTAATCCAATAATTTACCAACAATTACGTGCAGAGCTAATTTAAGAACTCTTACATGAAACTACCAACGGATATTTGAGTCAGTTGTCAATATTTATTTGATTGTTTCAAAGGTACTAACCATTCCGCTAATTTACTGACATTTGTGGCAACTTACCAACTGGCAAGGTCAATATATCTAAATTTGGCACCTCTGAGAGGTCAGGAACACAAATCAGCAAATTACAGTGGCTAAAATTCATAAACTTCATATTCCTAAAACGCTTCAAATTAAAAAGAACAGCTGAACAAGATTTTGATCAATTTGTATGCACTGAAATGGAAAACCGTCAACTAAAGCATTTGTGACATACCTTTAAGTTGCCTCCAAATCCCACAATCCAGCTTTGGGGCACGTCAAAGCAAACAAGTTTCTTTGGAACACATACAGGAGTGGATAAAGGACATCCAGGCCATTCAAGCCACCTTAAATCATTAGGAAGAGATACGGGACCTCCGCTGATTTTGGCATTCCGAACTATAAGCATTTTCAGTCTCCTCATGCGTGTGAAAGCACTGGGACTGATGACTAGCTCTTTTTGTGTCGGCAACTGCAGCACTATGCCTTTAACAGCATTGGTTCCCTGTCAAGGGAAAGAAAATAATCATTAATAACTGACCACAATTAGGTAATAACATGTAGATTAAAGAAGATAAGATTATCGACAGTTTCATGAGAAGCACTTACCATGTCCTCTGACAATACTTCAAAAACATCATCATAGCACCATAATCTACTCCGTTTCCCAGGTTCATCTGGATACTCTTGTTTAACGATATCTTGACCCATCAGCTCAATCAAGTCATGCATTTGCACATTTCTCTCTTTCTCAATTGTCACTAAGGATCGCTCTATTAAAGTCTGCATCCCAATTAAAGTCTTTAAACCACAACCATCAAGAACTGTGGTTACATAATCCCTTTCTCTCCCCTTAAAGAAGCAAGCAATGTCAAGAAAAATGTCCTTCTGATTGTTGTCCAGCGCATCAAAACTTATCTTGAGGACATTGTTTATATCTTTATTAGGACTTTCAGCAAGTGTTTCCAATGTACTCTCCCATTCCCCTCTACTTCTACCACGTAAAAAGGCACCCAAGACCACAATCGCCAAGGGAAGGCCATTAGCGTAGCCCAAAATATTATCTATGAGATCCCTGCTTATGTCTTTCGTCTGGTTTCCTGGAAAAGCATATGAACTGAGAAGTGTAAATGCTTCACCTCGATCTAATGGTTTAACTTTATATACCTGATCAATCCCATGAGAAGTTAGTACATGTTTATCTCTTGTTGTAATGATGATCCTACTCCCTTTTCCAAACCATGCACATTCTCTAGCTAATGCATTTAACTGGTCCCCATGATCCACATCATCAAGCAAAAGTAAAATCTTCCTGCAACAAAGTCTATCTCGTATTAAATTAGCGCCTCCATCCACACTTAAGACCGCTAAATCTCCCTTCCATAATATCTGGGATAACAGTTTTTTCTGCAAATGAACTAGGCCGTCAGGTCTACTGGAAGTTTCTCTAACATTTGCAAGGAAGCTACACCCATCAAACTGATCAGCAATACTGTTATAAACAGCTTTAGCAATAGTGGTCTTCCCTACACCTCCAGTTCCCCATATTCCTATCATTGGAACATCATCCGAACTCGTGCTCAACAGTTTTACATTTTCTACCCGGCTACCTACACCGACAGGATACTTTGCAACACTTAAGGGTACTCGTCCAATTATAGTCGAGATCTCTTTGACGATGCTCTCGATGAACTTGGTATCATCTCTGCCAAACAAAGCAGCAAAAAGAACGCAAATAAATGGAAATATACAATCCATTGAACCAACTAAAACTAACACGAAGTAAACAATTACTCTGTGACATTCCCAAAAATGACTCTTAATGCACTAAACGATGTCATCATGTATAAAAAAAATTAGAAAATTCCAAATTCTTTTCCTGGGTCGAATAGGAATAATATGATTTACCCATGGTCATAATGCCAACCGGACAAATTGGCGGCTTCAATTAGGGCTTGCCTCCATTTCTCCACCCTCTGAGAATCCTTTCCCAGTTTCTCCTGGTGCCTGGCCAATGCCTTGCCATAACTCTCTCTCTGCCCTCGAACCTCCCTCGGCTCCACTCTGTAGAACACGGGCAGCACCAGCTGCCCCTTGAGCCTCTTACACTCCATTACCTTCACCAGCTCGTCCAAGCACCACCGAGACGAAGCGTAGTTCTCGGAGAAGACGAGCACGGTGATCCGTGACTCCTCGATGGCCTTCGTCAGCGCCGGCGAGATCTGGTCCCCGGGCCTCAAGTCCTCGCTGTCGATGTAGGCGTTGATGCCTCGATGAAGCAGACACCTGTGGAGGTCAGCGAGGAAGCCGCGGCGGACGTCCTCGCCTCTGAAGCTGAGGAAGACATCGTACCGCCATTTCGCTTCGGAAGAAGAAGAAGACGACGACATTAAGATCGAATCTGAGCTTAGTTTGGATTCGTGTCGATCAATGAGCGATGCTATATCGTGGAGTTGGTCAAGAAAGCGATGCGGACTGAGAAACATCGAACGTCGCACTGTGTCAGGAAAGCGCCTTTTTCATTTTTGTTTTTCCTTTTCATTTTCACAAATGGACGAGAAGCTTTCTTTCGTTCATTTTTATTTTAAAATTGTTTGTCTTGTGGCTTACAAGAAAACCGTAAAGTGACTTTATTTTAGGGGTGTTTGAAATAAACCGTCCGAACCGAGAATCATCTGGACTGGATTGAACCAGCCAGTTGGGTCCAATTTTTGAGAGTATCCATCTGGTATCTAATTCCTGATTTTTAAAAGTGGAAACGGAACCAAACTAGACTGACTATATGTATTTTTTTTTTATTTGTTCAAAAAATTGGTCAAATATGAATTAAACATTATCTCGTCTAATAGCATTACTGTGGCACAATGACTTTTTACTCATCACCACTTCCATCAATTTCTTAATATTTGTTACTGTCTCTTGTTGTGCATAAAAAAGTGACCAGTTCCATTAAATTGGATCGAAAACCAATCATCCCTACTTTATTTTATTAGCTGAAGTTCGGTATTATTTAGAGCATATAAAAAAAATTAGCTTTGAATTTATATATCTCAATAAAAAAAATTATCATTTCAACCCAAATCCTATATATTCCATTCCAATATTTCATCTTCTATCAATAGCAACATAAATTTCACATTTTGAGGTAGGAAATTGTTTACATTTTGTACTTATTCAACTCATCGTGTCCCTAGAATAGTTATGAAATAGATTTTTTAACGCGTACCGGATAAAATTTTATTTTTCCCCATTAATTGATTTTCATATTTTTTAGTAGCCATCTTTTGTCTAAAACTGGAATGCAGGAGTCATGTGCATGTTTACATTCATTTTGACTACAACCCACTTTGAACGATGTAATGTGCTGTGATTTCGATGGAATATTTTTATTATTATTATTATTAATTCCTTTGGCAAGCTTTATGAAAACAAGTCCTAATTAGGGGTGAGCATCTGTCCAGCCCCATCAATCTTGATCCGGTTTCCAAGAAGACTAAGTTGGTCTTTGGTCCTGGGATACTTAGATTAATACTGTGCAGATTGGTCTTTAGTCCTACGAGTTTAGGATTGGTTCAACTCAATCTAATCCTGACTGTATAAATATATTATAAAATATATTTTATATATATATCTAAAATATATTTTATATAATATATTACTTATAATTTTTTATATATTCTAAAGAGAAAACTCTAGGTCAAACAGCGTCAATAGTATTAAATAGCTCCTTACAGTGCCCTCCTCCTATACTCGTTCTCTTTTGTCTTCTTTGTCCTCTTAGTCTTCAATATGCCAAAATCGAAAGAAACAAATTCCCTACTCCCCATTTGACACTCGCGCCGCTCAACTTCCCCGCTCGCCACTCAACTTCCCATCTTGTCCCATATCTTTATGAGTGGTTTTAATTGTTTTTATGGTTTCTTGCTTTAAGCAGCTATGAGCCTTATCTTAAAATTCTTTACCAAAAAAAAAAAAAAAAACCTTATCTTAAATTACATCATTGGTGAAAGCACATCAAGGGTGCAATTGTGGACGCAACAATTCCTCTCTTTTGCGGGTCGCCTGCAGCTGATTAGGTCGGTGCTTCACTCGATCCAAGTTTATTGGGAAAATGTCTTTGTCCTACCTAGGTTAGTTCTCGATACTATTGAGCAAGTTCTTAGGCAATTCCTCTGAAAAGGCCCGGACCTTGGAACCGAAGGTGCGAAAGTGGCCTGGAACAATGTGTGCCTTCCAAAGGATGAAGGAGGCCTAGGTATTCGAAGATTGCGTGAATGCAACAAGGCAATTATGCTAAGACACCTATGGAATTTATTCTTGGATAAGGAGTCCTTGTAGTGCAAATGGATTCACTCTACGTTTCTGAAGAAAAAGAACTTTTGGATATATGTTAAACCGACCTTTTGCTCTTGGTCGTGGAAGAAGTTGCTTGACCTTTGACAGGAGTTTCGCCTTGTATTCAAATGGAATGTGGGAAATGGTCGCTCTATTTCTTTCTAGTTTGATAATTGGCACTCGAGAGACCCTTTGAATTTGATCTTCTCTGACACAGACATATATCGCTAAAGTTTGCCTCGCCAAGCTACAGTCGTTGACTTCTTCTCTTACTCTAGCACGGCAACTAGAGTCCTTGACACAATCGTCTTCCTATCCTAAACCAAGACACTGACCAAATTTGCTGGCTGGGTCACCCGTCTGGAGTTTTTCTACCGCCTCGGCTTGGAACTTCATTCAGCCTATAGGGCGTCCCATGCCTTGAGCCTTTTTTATTTGGAACAGCACACTTTTACCCCGTTTCCAATTCTATCTGTGGATAATCACTAGGAATAGATTGCCCACTCAAGTAATGTTACTTACTTATGACAGAATCCCGGAGGCTAACTGTCCTTTTTGTGCTTGTTGTCTTGATTATGTTGATCACCTTTTCTTTTGGGTGTCGTATACTGGTGCTTTCGCTATATTCTGAGCTACTAGATGTAACCTTGCTTTGCGTAATAGTACGTGGTTGGATAACCTTCATTGGGCCATCAAGTACCTATATGGAGACTCCTTCCACCACATTCTTGCTCGATACGCTTTTGAAGTCTTATGCAATATTATTTGAAAGGAAATGAACAACATCATTTTCCGTAATCACAATCTTTTCCTGCCGGCTATGAAGAAATGCCGAGCCAAGGTTGTCAAGGACAAGGCTATGACCTTCCAATAGGTGCCAGACACCATAGTCAATGGGAGGATGCAACAGAGTTGGAGCCTTAACCCATCTATCTTTTCAATTTGAGCTTTGGTTTTGCCTTTGTTTTTCTTCTCTTTATTGAGCTGAGGTTTTGTTTACCTCCTGGTTTCTCTTTTGGTTACCATGACACCCTTGCACTCTTATTGACATTTCTTAATGTTACCATGAGTGCAAGTTCCTTCTGTTGGTGTCGGTTCTCCTTCCTTTTGTGTAGTTCCGTTTTGGGTTAAAGTTAATACATACCTTACCTTTACCCAAAAAAAAAAAAAACCTTATCTTAAATTTGTTGAATATATACCAGTATTTATAATTTGGTTGCACAATGCCACATTGTTGATGGATATGTAATTTGAGATGGCAAGTTTGCCTTTTTAGGGAGTAAAACAAAAATGAAATTGAAAAAATTATCGGTTAATCCTGGGTTAATCTTGGAACTGGACCAAGCCCATTGGGTCAATTCGGTTCTCGGTTCTAGGCTCAATAGGGTCGGTTATCCGTCCAAAAAATTATGGATCAATATTGTGTGAGTTGGTCTTAGGGTTAGGGGATGGACCAGCCCAACTTGGACCATACTCGCCCCTAGCCCCAATGCCATTTTCACTTCTTTGGCTGCAAAATAATTAACAAAATCTATCTCTTTTGCAATAAAATAAAATTTGGGCATTTTCAACTAAGTAATGAACGAACGCCAGGCTAGTTTATCTCCAAACATCCAGCTCCTGCAGTTTTGGATTTGGATTTGTCCGTTCAATTCAACTAACCATTTGAAGTGCTTTAAATGGCTATTTGACTTTGTTCTTTTTCCCTATAAATAGAATAACTCATTGCCTTGGGTAATATTGCAAAATCCCTCTTGCATACACTTTGCAATCAAATTCTTGAGAAATCAATGTGAGAACCTTTTTTTTTTTTTTTTTTTTTGTAAAAGAGTGTGCCATGTTTATAAATGAATGTGGGCTCCATTGTGAACCAATCTATGTACAAGGCTTCAAATATAGTTGATTAGGCATAACTCCCGAACAGTCTCTGAAAATGGAGTTGGCACTGATTTGGACCAAACCACTATAAAGTAGTTTAGCATTCCTCTGTCGCTACTCTTTTTTTTTTTTTTTGGTAAAGACTACTCTTTTTTTTTAATATGCATATAACGAGTGTAATAAATTGCTTAACTTATATTTGTACATAAATGCTTGATACTAGGAGCATATTCTATATTTGGGATTGTGCACATTCACTTAGACTTTTTAAAGCTAACTATCATGGCATTAGATGCTGATAAATTAAAAGAGTTAATGATACAATTTCATCACAATACATAACTAACTAATAGTATGCTCAACAAGTATTAGAGGAGGAATCTGATACATTCACGCACCAAATGCGGAGAGGCACATGTACCCATTGCCTTTTTTTTTTCCCACATTTCACAAAGCAATGGTCATCAAACAATTTTATAACCTTTTGTAATGGAAATAGATCAAGCTTTATATCTAGTTGAAAATAATTGGTTCTAATGTATAAATTCAAAGAAATGAGAACTTTTTTATAACACATTTAAATGATTAATTGGTGTGTCAATAGCTTATTTTCTATTAATTTAGAGTAAAGGATTTTTTGCTTGGGTGGGGCTTTTTCATTGGATGCTTCTTTTGGGAACCCACTTTCTTAGTGGTGTTGCTTCCGGTCAAATCAAAGTGCAAATCATTTCCAACACAATTGGATACTTCATGCAAGAAAGTTCATTAGAAAGTCTTCGTTTAGGTGTGAAGAATATTTATTCAAAGTTCATAAGAGGATTTTTGCATTTGGATTTCAATGAAAAATGGCACTTCAAAAGTATATAGCGTCCACTAAGGTTGGATGCTCCATGTGATTTGATCATATCTCACCTGTTTTTATTTGTTGTTTTCTCTTAGTGGAAAGCACAAGGAAATATTTGCTTACTTTCGCGCTAGCTTGCCTCTATACAACTTTGCTTTGTAAAGAAAAATTATCAAAGTTGATTTTGATGAGAGGTGGCCCCCACCACCTTCTACCTTCTACATGCGAATCCAAGGCTTGACTCCAGTGGTTCATTTCCATTGCATTTTTTTTTAATTAATAGAAAGGCTACATAGTTATTATTCAAGAATATTCTAAAAAAGAGCATAGAGTAGAGTCATTTATTTAAAAAAATGGCTCAAAATAGATATTATTTCAACTAATAATTAAAAATGACTAAATCAATCTCATATAAGTACCTGAACTCACCAATCGGTCAAACGTTTGCCGGCTAGCGAGCATGTGATTTTTTCAAAGACTAAAATATGAATACTTTTGTCCCAAAAAGAACTTGGATAAAAAATTACAAGCCACAAAAGGAAAAAAAAAAACACTCTTAACATTTCTTCCTTTGTTTCTTCCCATTTTCCTCCTTTGCTTTTGGTCTTCGTTTCTTTCAAGAGAAGAAGACAAAGCTCAAAAAATCAAATGCTCACATGTAGCCTATTTAGCACCAATACCGATACGTGACACGACACGACACGACACAACACGCCGATACATCATTTTTTTCAAAAAATAAAGTATTCCGACATGTTGGAATATATTATATATTAAATATAATTTTTATATATAAATGATAAATTATCATTTAAATTTACAAATAAGTAAATAATAATAATAGAGTCTAGAATGAATTTACATAATCCAAATTCACTTTGTTACGCTCATTCATGTTAGGAAAGTATTTTTTTAAATTATTTTACTCTTTCTCGATCTCCCTATTCTTGTATGGAGAAACTTGGGTAGGATCTTCATTGAACTATTGATCACTATAATACCTTATTTAATAAAATCAAATAAAAATAGAAAACCATAATAAGTAAGAGGAATAATATATTGCCATGTCAAAAAAAGAATAGCTAATAAAGTAATAATGTAATACAATTTTAGAATGACTTCTTAACCCATTCAAATATTCACATACTTTTATTTTTGTTGTGCATATCAACATCAAACTTTTCTAATCAGTGCACTTTTTTATACACATAATAGGTCATGGGAAGAAAAGATGAAATAACGAAAACCCTCTTCAAAGATTTGCCAAGATAAAATCGCAATTACACTCCAATCCGAACATCTAAATTATGTAGCTAAATTAGATAAAAAAAAATTAAAAGTTAATAAAATTCATTCATTTTTGGACGACAAGAATTTTAATATCATCCATAGTGTGTTTAAGATTCAATATCAGTGGCGGAGGGAGAAAAGAGGGTCTTTCGTTTACGGGCCACAGAAGTCTATGGATGTGCACTTGATCTTCGACACTAAATCAATCAAACTATTGTTGGAGAAAACTCCTTATTGTTTTGAAGCTGACAAAACCTTTCCCACAATTTGAAGAACTCTAGACACAACTGTCAAAGTCCGAAGACTGCTAGACTTTAACCTCAAAGTCTGACCTCACTGACAAATTCCAGACCAAAGAATGAAGACTTATCCAGAAGAATGTTTATCTTTAAGGATTTGGTTCATTTGGTTTACGAAAGATATTATGTCTGGACATAGCATTTTATGATCACTTATTCTTATTGGAATCCTCTCCGATATGAAGATCTTTTGAAGGGTGAACAAACTTAGAAGGTTCTATTTATGGAAACTAAGATCCTGATTGTATGGGCGAGCATGATTGATGGGCTATCATCACAATCCTTAAATGACTCGAGATCTCCTTAATTGATTATGTCCAACGGGTAAATTGGAAGAACTCATTTGGAAAGTGTCAACGGTTGTAGAGGCATGGAGGAGTATATAAGGAAAACTCTTAATTTGTTCGAGGTGGTGCGTGAAAGAAAAATTTCAATGTCTGAAGCTTCCGAGTTCTTTGCTACTTCAGTTTTCGAGCTAAAAGTCGTACTCAAAAGAGAGAGCAAACACCTGTGAGACTTTTTAAGAGTGTAGTAAATGTTCTACACTGAGAAGTCAAGGACGCGAGACTATAAAATCTCTTTTGATTCATAGTGAAATCCAGCTAGTGGGCTGTCAGTGCGGGAGAGTGAACGTAGGCTTAATTTAAGTCGAACCACTATAAACTTTGTGTTTTAATTCTCTTTCCTTAACTCCTTACTTTTATTTGATGCTCTATCTAATTATTTAAAGCTATTTACGTTTTTAGTCAATTATCTTTAAGAGAGAATTTGTTACTATTCTGTCTTGCAAGAAAATTATATTTACACCTATTCACCTCCCTCTAGGTGTTATTACTAGCCCTTTCAATTGGTATCAGAGCTTTGTGTTCTTTTTATTGATGTGTTTTTACTTCTGAGTTAAAGATCTATGACTAGTATTTTAGCTCCAAGTTTGGTTGAAGGCCAAAGCAACACCAGACCCCCTTATTTTAATGGCTAAGAATATAATGTGTGGAAAAACAAAATGAATGCATTCGTAAGATCGAAAGATTCCCTGGAATGGGACGTAGTAGAAAAAAGGGATTATTCCCAAAACTACATCCACTTTAGAAAGAGGAAAAGAAGTTGGCTGGCAAAATAGCACAAGAAGAAATAACCAAAAGACAAGCTCTTGATGCTAAAGCCATTTATTCTTTATATTGTGCGTTTATCTCATACTGAGTATAACATAATTTCATCTTGTGAAACAGCCAAAGAAGTCTGGGATAGGTTGCACGTCACTTATGAAGGAACTGATTGAGTTAAAGAAACAAAAATCAATATTCTACTTGAACAGTATGAAGCCTTCAAGATGAAACCAGGAGAATCTATCACTGACATGTTTTAGTTGTCTCATAGAAATTATAAATGGTCTAGCATATTAGGGACAACCAATCTTAGGACCGATGAAGGTCAATAAACTGCTGCGTAGACTTTTCAAAGATTGGAATTATGTGAAGACTTCAATAAGAGAAACCCATAGGATCATACCGCTCTCTATAGACGAACTAGTCAGCACACTTCAATCATATGAAGCGGAGCAGATCAATGAGGAAGAAGATTCCAAAGGTAAGAAATCAATTGCTTTAAAATCTAACGATGATTATGATGATACAGATTCTGAAGATGACTTGGACGATGAAGAGCTAGCAATCATGATAAGGAGATTCAGGAAACTGAACATAAAGAGAAAAGATTTAATTGGAAGAAGCAAGGCACTCAAAAATTCTAGAACAAATCAACTGAGATTGAGGAAATCAACAAAGATGTGATCTGTTTTGAATGCAAGAAAAAAGTTTACATCAGACCCAACTGCTCTTTGTTGAAGAAAAAGAAAGCAAGAACTGAGAACTTTAAGAAGACTCTCAAAACAGAAATATGGAGTAATACAGAGTGTGAGGAAAGCGATGAAGAGTATGCCAACATATGTCTAATGGCATACTCAGAATCAAATTCAAAGTTGGAACAGATTCAGACTCAAATTCAGACAGCAAAATCAAGGTTAGTAATTTAAAAATTCCTGCTAAAGTCTCGAAGAAAATATATGAACTCTGTCTCATTCTCAAAACCTCTCTTAAAAGGATTTCCGAACCAAAGAGGGAGAATTCTAAACTTAAGCAACAAAAACCTTATGGAAAGAAAATTTTGAAAATCTAGACAAAAAGTTTTGCTAATTTGAAAAAAAATACAGATTCTCTTTTAAAAGAAAGTATTTTTAAAATTAAAAAAAAAAAGACATTTCAAATATCACAAAAATGTTTTCAATAGGATCTGAGAAGTTAAAAAATATTCTTTCAGTACAAAACCCTATTTCAATAAATCTGGTTTGGGTATGACACCAGAAACTATTCCTTTAATTGATTTTCTAAAAGTAAATGAAAGAATCGAACAAAAAATCTACAAAAATGTTTTACAGAAATCATTTTCAAATAGTTTTTATAAAAGCTGTTGGCCAAAGTGCTCTCAAATGTTTAAAGTGTAACAGCTTAGTTAATTTTGAGAAAGAATGTCCCATGGTTTGGAGACTTGTTAAGAAGGAATGGTTAAAGACTGTATTTTGTAATAACTCCCCTAGACCCAAGAAAATATGGATACCAAAGAAAGCTTGAGTTCTTTTTGTAATTGCAGGTCACTATCTAGAAGAAGATCAAGTAGTATTTGGATAGTGGCTGTTCGAGACACATGACTGGATATTCAAGCTGTTTCATTAAGCTTGTGCAAATAAATGGTGGAAAAGTTTCTTTTAGTAGAAATAGCAAAGGAAAAATTGTTGGATGTGGAACTGTGAACATTGGAAGTCTCACAATCAACAATGTTTCCTTAGTAGAATGATTAAATTACAATCTACTCAGCATTAGTCAACTGTGTGACACGGGATTCAACATCAATTTCCAAGAAGGAATTTGTTTGGGAATTAGTAAAGATCTATCTCAATCCTTCACTGGACAAAGACATGGGAATAGATATAAAACCAGAAAACTCTCAATGTCTAATCTCCATTCAAGATGAAGCAAATCTTTGGCATAGAAAGCTTGGCCATGTTAATATGAAGTAGATTGCCAATATCTCCTCTAAGAAACTTGTTCGTGAACTCCCCAATCTAAATTTTCAAAAGACTGATCTATGCACACCGTGTGTTTTGGGAAAGCAGGTTAGAAGTTTTTTTAAACCTATAAATCAAGTTTCTACTAATCGTGTTTTGCAGCTTCTGCATATAAATCTCTTTGGATCAAACAGAACTCAAAGTCTTGGTGGAAAGAAATACTGTCTAGTAATTGTGGATGATTATTCTTCTTTCACATGGGTTTTCTTCTTGGCAAGTAAGTCTGAAACTTTTTCTTATTTTTCAAAATTTGCAAAGAAAGTTCAGAATGAAAAATGATATGCTATTTCAAGAATTCGGACAGACCATGGAGGTGAGTTTGAAAATTAAGATTTTGCAAAATTCTGTGATGAATATGGTTTCTAGCATGTTTTCTCTTCCCCTTATACTCCAGAGCAAAATGGAGTTACGGAAAGAAAGAATAGATCTTTGCAGGAGATGGTAAGAACTCTTTTAATTGAAAGTAAAATTTCTTCTCGATTTTGGGCCGAAACAGTTTCTACAGCTTACTATATTATTAATAGAGTGTTTTTAAGGCCAATTTTAGAGAAAATTCCTTATGAAGTTTTTAAAGGAAAAAAGCCAAATGTTTCTTATTTTTATGTGTTTGGTTGTAAGTGTTTTATTTTGAAGAACACAAATGATTAAATTGGTAAGTTTGATGAAAAATCATATGAACGAATTTTCCTTGGGTACTTAATCTCAAGCAAAGCTTACAGAGTATTTAACAAGAAGACTCAGTCTGTGAAAGAATCTATGAACATCAAATTCCAAGACTCTATGCAGATTCAACTAGATCAGACTCAACCTGAAGATTCTAAACATCTCCAAAGTCTACTTTCCCCGAAGTGGTTCAGACTCCTAAAGATCAACTACAAGATTTTCCAGAAGAATCAATTGAAGTGAAGGATCAGCAAATTTACAAACCAACTAGCAACTGGAAGTGCAAGTCAACTCATCCCAAAGAACTTATCATTGGCAACATTGATAAAGGAATTCGTACCAGATCCAAAAGGAGAGAAGAGTCTAGTGCTTTAGCACTTGTTTCTGAAATTGAACCTAAAACTGTAAAAGAAGCCTTGACTGATGAAAGTTGGATTGAAGTCATGCAAGAAGAGCTCAGACAGTTTAGCATCAACGATGTTTGGGAATTAATTCCTAAACCTAAAGGTAAATCTGTTATTGGAACAAAACGGGTTTTCAAGAACAAGGTGGACGAAAAAGAAAAAGTAGTTAGAAACAAAGCAAGATTCGTGGCTAAATGATATACGCAAGAAGAAGGAATAGACTATAACGAGACCTATGCACCAATAGTGAGGTTAGAAGCAATTAGAATATTACTTGCTTTTGCTTGCTATAAAAATTTCAGGTTATTCCAAATGGAAATAAAAAGTGCATTTCTAAACGGATTTATTCAAGAAGAAGTCTATGTGGAACAACCATCTGGTTTTGAAGATCCAAGAAAGCCAGATTCAGTTTATAAACTAAAAAAGGCCCTATATGTACTAAAGCAGGCACCTCGAGCTTGGTATGAAAGATTAAGTAAATTTCTAACTCAAAATGGTTTTATTAAAGGAAAGGTAGACACTACTTTGTTTATTAAAAGAGAAGGTAAAGATTTTTTACTTGTTCAAATTTATGTTGATGATATCATATTTGGATTATCTAATGAATATCTATGCAAGAAATTTTCTAGATGTATGCAGGATGAATTCGAGATGAGTATGATGGGTGAGTTAACTTTTTTTCTGGGTTTACAAATTAAACAATCAAAGGAAGGAATTTTCATTCACCAAGAAAAATATGCAAATAATCTTATCAAGAAATTTGGATTGGAGAATTGCAAAAAGACACAGATGCCTATGTCAAGTTTTTCGACACTGGATAAAGATGAAGGAGGGAAGAGTTTAGACTAAAAGCTATACAGGAGCATAATTGGTTCACTTATTTACCTTACTACATCTAGACCTGACATTTTATTTAGTGTTCGTGTCTATGCTATATTCCACTCAAATCACAAAGAATCTCATCTAACTACTGCAAAGCACATCATCAAATACCTTGTAACAACTCCAAAGCTAGATCTGTGGTATTCCAAAAAATGAGACTTTACTCTCCTTGGATATTTAGACGTAGATTTAACAGGTTGCAAAGTGGACAGAAAGAGTACCTCTGGTATATGTCAATTGCTTGGAAACAAGCTGGTATCATGGTTTTCAAGAAAACAGAATATCGTAACTCTTTCAACAGCTGAAGCAGAATATATAGCTCTTGGAAGTTGCTGCTCTCAAATTTTATGGATAAGGTAATAGCTAAGAGACTTTGGAATTGAAGAATTTTGTACCAAGATCAAATGCGACAACACCAGTGCCATTCATCTCACAAAGAATCCAATTCTTCATTCAAGGGCAAAGCATATAGAGATTGAACGTCATTTTATTAGAGATCATGTTTAGAATGGAGAAGTTATGATACAGTTTATTGACTTGGAGAATCGGCTGGCAGGCATATTTACAAAACCATTGGAGAAAAGTCTATTTGAGTCTATTTGCACTAGACTGAACATTATACACTTCATCAGTTAAAGTCTAAGGATGTTCAGACTTAGAATGACCAAAAGTTGCGATTGTAAGTTATCTCTATTCTAGTAATTTAATTTTTGGATAAAAACTTAAAAATATACATTTACTTTTTGAATCATCATTTACTTATTTTATTTTTAGAAATTATCTTTTTCGGTTTTTGAATTTATGGCAGTTTTTCATTTTCAAAAAGGCAGTTTTTACTTTTTCCTTTATGACGATCCGAATACGTCGTTCCATCTGCTTTATGTATTGTTGATTTTCATCTTCTTCATTTTCACTCTCAAACCCTAGAATATGAAATTCTCACTTGCTCTCACTTTCTCTCTAGTTTATTCCAAAAAGATCTCACCTTTTTCATGAACAAGTTCGAGAATTTCACTCAGAAAGCGACTATGTCTTCAAGAAAGTCTTCTAAAATCACTAGCAGGGGAGCACAGCATATGCGTGAGAGTCCTACTCACTTTGACCTGACCGAGGAAGATGACTCTCCTTAGCAGCGGCAGCAAAGTTAACAACAACATTCTCAACCACGCCAGTCTTCTCAATATAGAACACAAGATCCTCCTCGAAATCAACTAGAAGAAGAAATTGTGGAAGAGATAGAACTTGTAAGAACGCTGACTCCTCAAGTTCTTTTCAAACTTTATTCTAAGTTGAAAGAATGTGGTACTGCAATGACTTTGATCGATGAATTTTTGAGAGAGAGGGGTTATAAGAATGAAACTTTATTCCTTCGTGATATGGAAAAGATAGATTTTGCGCCTAAAGGGTTGGCTGATAGAACAATTGCCAACTTTCCGAGTGACCCACGTTTTGGTACTTTCAATCAGCCTGAAGGAAAAGACGATGATGAAAGGATGTTCACACATTTTCAGCCCAAGATCGAAGTGGCTGCAAATGTTCGTGGTGAAGGAGCAAGTATTTTCCGCTCTAAGGATCATAAGAAAACCTACTCAAATTTGCTAAAGTGAGGGGTTATGAATCCTAGAAGTGTTGATTTTGATTTTCTTGATTCAGTGAATGTAAGTCTAAGGGAGAAGTTTGCTCTCCTTCAAATGGAATGTTTTTACTTTGAGACAACAGTCGCCTATCTAGCACTTATAGCTTACTTCTATTCAAATCTATCATTTTGGATGCGAATAGATTTTCCTTTATAGTTAGGGATAAGGAATTTGTGGTCGATGTAGACACCTTGGCTGGTGTGATTGGGGGTGGAAAAAGGGTGTTTCCAACCAATCAATGTATCAGTTGCTCATGCTACACTAGAACTTGTACAAGACAAGTTTGCTGAAGGCAAAATTTCTTACACAAGGATGAATGCTTCCAACATCTTGCTTCATAAGATCGTGATTAACTATATCCGGCCCAAGTCTACGTCAAAGACTGATGTTTCTCGTTTAGAAGCAAAGTTGATGCACGCCATCAAAATTGGCTACAAGTTCTCTCTACCTCATGCTATCCTCATGCACATGTATAGGACAGTGGTGAAGGACAAGGGACAACTCCCTTACTCTGCTCTTATCACAAGACTCTTCAGACACTTCGACATTCATATTCCTACTCCTTTGTGTATGCAAAGCATTGCTCCAATGGTGATTGGATTGAAGATGGTCACTAAAATGCCTTTAAAGGAGCTCAACAAGGCTTTAGAGAGCATGAAGGAGAATTCTCCTGTCAAGGCAAAGCAAGACTCTGCAGCAACAGAGCAGAAAGGCAAGGAACCATTGACTGAACCTATCAAGAAGAGGAAAGCACTCATCTTGGAAGATGAAGACGAAGAGGATGACATTACTCTCTTTGCCTTTGCCTTAAAGAATTTATAGAGTTTTGTTAGTTTTCAATAGGGAAGAAAGACAGCAGAAGAAGAAGAGATTGAGAAGAGAGATGAGAGAAGAGAAGCAATGAGAACATACGAAGAAGAAGGAAGAACAGATGAAGGAGGAAAAGAAGAAGAAGAAGAAGAAGAAGAAGAAGAAGAAGGTCAAGAGGACTCTTTTGAACCAACATTGGCTGTATCTTTGTCTAGTGACTCTAAAAAGACAAAGAGCGGAACTGCTGGAGAAAGAGGAAAATGGACACATCACTCAAGTGTTGAAGCTGAAGTAGAACAGGAAGAAGAATTATTTTCTCCACCTAAAGGCACAAAAACAGGGGGAGTTGCAGAAAAACAAGGTATTTCTTCACCTGCTCTAGTATCTCCTACTAGTGATGTTAGTCAATCTGTAGCAGATCCAAAGGATGTGTATGCCTCTCTTTAACCTGAAGCAAACTTTGAGATATCCATTCCTAGTCATGGTGGACGAACTGCTAAAGAACTCTCCAATCTCAAGACTCTTGCAACTGACTCAGCTGGACCTAGTGTTGCAACAGAACAAACAGCAAAATTTTCAAGACTGCTGGATATCCTATTAGATTTAAGGAGACAGCAATATGGCCTGGAGTTTGAGATAAATGATATAAAGAAAGCTTTCTTGACCACTTCAGTTTCTCTGCAAGAACAACTATTCGCCCTAAAGACTCAAGTGCAAGATACTGTGAAAGGTGAATATTTACAGCAATTGAAGGAAACCCTTGGAAAGCTTGAGAACACAATCAAATCCATGGGAGAATTTTAGCTCGTTCAGATTCCAAAACAGCCTTAATTTTCACTCAACTCTTTCAATCTTTTTGCTTGTTTATCACTTAATCTTTTTGTTGTTGACAAAAAGGGGAAGAAGTGGTGTAGATTTGTGCAAATTTATCTATCCTTTTGAGTTTTTGGTTTGATTTTGATGTTTGGATGTTTTTGGACTTCTGACTTTGGACCTTTGACTGCTATCTTGATTTGAATCTTTGAAGTTTGCAGTAACTTAGCCTGTGATACTGATTATGGATGGATAGTTATTTTATCTTACTAGATTAACATGTTTTTAATTGATGCAGAATAGATGTTATCCAAGTCCTAATCAACTTACTTTTATAAGATATCATGTTTGGCTTAAGTGTTGTTTTGCAGGTTAAAAATTTTCAAATCTGCAGGAAAGTTTTGTCACCATAAAAAAGGGGGAGATTGTTGGAGAAAACTCATTATTGTTTTGGAACTGATAAAACCTTTCCCATAGTCTGAAGAACTCTAGACACAATTGTCAAAGTTTGAAGACTGCTAGACTTTAACCTCAAAGTCTGACCTCACTGACAGATTCCAGATCGAAGAATGAAGACTTATCTAGAAGAATGTTTATCTTTAAGGATTCAATTCGTTTGGTTTATGGAAGATATTATGGCTAGACATAGCATATTATGATCACTTATTCTTATTGGAATCCTCTCTAATATGAAGATATTTTGAAGAGCGAACAAACTTAGAATGTTCTACTTATGGAAACTAAGATCCTGATTGTATGGGTGAGCATGATTGATGGGCTATCATCACAATCCTTAAATGACTCGAGATCTCCTTAATTGATTATGTCCAACGGGTAAATTGGAAGAACTCATTTGAAAAGTGTCAACGGTTGTAGAGGCATGGAGGAGTATATAAGGAAAACTCTTAAGTTGTTCGAGGTGGTGCGTGAAAGAAAATTTTCAATGTCTGAAGCTTCCGAGTTCTTTGCTACTTCAGTTTTCGAGCTAAAAGTCGTACTCAAAAGAGAGAGTAAACACCTGTGAGACTTTGTAAAGTGTAGTAGAGGTTCTACACTAAGAAGTCAAGGACGCGAGACTGTAAAATCTCTTTTGATTCATAATGAAATCTAGCCAGTGGGCTGTTAGTGCAGAAGAATGAACGTAGGCTTGATCTAAGTCGAACCACTATAAATTTTGTGTTTCAATTTACTTTCCTTAACTCCTTACTTTTATTCGATGCTCTATATAATTATTTAAAGCTATTTATGTTCTTAGCCAATTATCTTTGAGAGAGAATTTATTACTATTCTGTCTTGCAAGAAAATTGTATCTATACCTATTCACCTCCCTCTAGATGTTATTACTAGCTCTTTCAACTACAAGCTCAGCCTCCTCATTCCCTACGCTCCTCACCCTGCCTTCCTTCGCAAGCCACGACTTTTGCACTGATCGTCCGATGCCGAATCACACCTAACTTGTCGGCTCACACCTAGCGGCAAGGAAGAAAGGGACCGTGCGCCGCCGCTAGATCTAGTAAAAGCAATGGGGAGAGAGAATAGGCACCGAGGCGGCTGTAGGGTCAACATTTGCAATGCCTCGTTTCCACCTCCCGACTACTAAGGATCAACTGGTCGGAGCTTAACAACAATGGTGGCCAATGCGCATAACTTGTCGAGCTCCTTCGATGGGGGCAAAGAAGGTCGGCAGCGATGGTGGGGAGGTGGAGGAAGATGGCGGAGGCTAGCCGGATTGGAGTGGTGGTTTATCTTCTACTACAATAGAGGGAGGAGAAAGGAGATGATTAGTTTGGGTTCTTGGTTTCCTATTTTTGTTATTTTTATTATTTTTCATCTATTTATATTTTGACCCCTCAAGTATTGGAAATTTTTAAAATTGACCCAATGCATGTCAGAATCGCGTGTCGAAATTCCAAGCTCTCGTGTTAGAGCATGTCGAGGAGAGTTGACCGTGTGTCGGATTTTCTGAGACTTGTTAACTGAGTGTCGAAGTTTCAAACATGACACGAAAGCTCCCGAAGAGTGTTGGTGCTTCTTAAACTGGGAGTCACCTTTCAGTTCCATTTTCCTATGATTTGATTATGTAGTCTCCAAAATGTAGAAATTGCTTTTCTTCAACAATTGATTTATTATCTCTTTAATATAAAATTGTGAATCTAAGTGACATATTTGTCAAATGTTACTCATGCTGACACTAAGCACCTCTTAGAATGAGATGCAGAACAAGTGGGAACCAAAATTTGGCGCAAAATCATGTACTTTAAGGTAATTCTTTTTATACTAACCCACGTTTACTTGTATCGACACACACTCGCACCTCGATTCATTATCCTTGCTCGTCACTTTTATAAAAAAAAAAAAGGGAGTGAAAAACAAAAGAAGATAATTTGTAGTGTTGTCTCTTGGCTATCAATCCTGTTTTGAAGGCTTTTTGATAGCACTAGGTTTTATCTTAGAGATTCAGTTTGGTGACGATGGTATGTGGGGAAGTTTGATTTGCTGTTTCTAATTAGTGGATTCTGGTGGATTGAATGTAACAAGCATGTGGTTCGTACCCGTTTTCTTGTGTTTGGTGGATTCTGTTCCCAATGAGTTACCACTTCTTCTTCTTTTTGTCTGGAGGATTCTCTTCACAATGAGCATAGGAAATTGCAAAAGTTGCTTATGAAATGTGATTTTTGACCAGTCCAACACATCAAGACAACCATACTCAAACCTCCCAATCAAGCATGTAACACGTAGAATCGATAATGGAGCACCAAGCACATGATCCCCAAAGATATATTTTCATCATCTCCAAGGGTACACACTTTCCTTGGCCAAATGAATCTGGTCAAGAATAGTTCAGAGGTTGTCTCACCAATTGGTCCTTTAGATATTGTCAATCTAGGACAAAACAACAGTTGCCAGCCATTATGGTCACTGAATAATCTCAACTGGACAGAATCATCTCAAGTGCGCTTTCGCTTTTATTAAATAAAGCAAATTGAAGTAGCAAAGTTGCCTCCACTCCTCACAGAAAATACGCGCACAAAACTTTCAAACCGGCATGTACGCCAATTGCCCACTGGGTTCGAATTAGAAAGGAAAAGAAACACGAGCCGTATTATCATTCGTTTCTTTATACGGTCTTCGTTTGAGCATCTGCAAAATTTTCATCAAATCATAATCCGTCTTGACA
This sequence comes from Eucalyptus pumila, assembly GCA_016097595.1. NCBI lineage: Eukaryota > Viridiplantae > Streptophyta > Magnoliopsida > Myrtales > Myrtaceae > Eucalyptus > Eucalyptus pumila. Next base: position 23,311,590 of record CM027853.1, on the reverse strand, counting down.
ACTTCCATAATAATTACCAACACAAAGATTTGCCTTGATAGATATCGAACATTTGGCGCTAGAAGTGTGTAGGAAGGACAAGAGATAGACTTTGAGTTTTTCACATGGGATAGATTTTTGTTCAGACGGTTTAGGTGGGGAGGTTGGATTGGTTTTCGGTCAATTTCTGAGGAGATCTATTCTGAAGATCTAAAACGATTTCGTGCTAATTTGATGTGACGATTTATGAATCCTTTGTGAATGGAATATCGATTACTCTTAAGCATTAATCTAAGGGAGATTGGAGGCACTTAGCTGTTGATGATACTTATATGACTATGACAAATAATATTTTTTTCGGAACAAGTGAGGCAATCAGTTCAGGATCCTAAGAGGCGACATTTGGATGTCAATATGCGCATTATCCAGATGATTGTGATATATTGCCTGCTTTGCATTTCTGGCCATAGAACTAATTCGTTTGAGGAACAAACCAAGCTAACGTTCAAGGTCAACAATGGTTATACGGTCTACCTGTGCCACCTAATCCGTGATAGTATGATGAAATGCCCTGGCCCAAAAGGACAGGATTTTCCGCATGGGATGGCCTTCAGTAGGATGATACTTTTTGTGATATCTTGATTTTCAAGTTCTGATTTCGATCGGATAAGATGGGTCTTTCGTCAACGCGACTATAGTGTTTTTCTCTGAGTTAGCCACTCATGAGATAACTAGACTATATGGAAAAGCCATTAAGGAATTTTAAAGCAATAGACTTGAGAATTCGACTAGGAATCGGCTTCTCGACCATATCCATCTTTAGAGGTCATTATGACACAGATATAAATCGATTTGAGATCAGAGATAGGTCGGTTCGACTAAGATACGTTACTAATCGTGGGTGACACAACTAAATTAGAAAACTCTTGTCAACCGGCACTAGACTGATTTTTCCTATCGTTTTGGTACCCTGTGTCCGTATTTGAAATCTCGAGATTTTCACGACCATCGAGAGTCGCTAATGTGTCGAAGAGGTACGAGTAGCTCGAAGAAAATAGACCACGGATCAATTATACCAAGAATTCCTAAAGCTACCCGGTAGGCAAGGTCACACTAAAATCACGTTTGATTGAAAATAACCGCAAATTTGAATTCGATTTCAGAAATTTGAAGTCCTGTCGTGTCATAAGTCATTCTAGGAACGTCGACTCACCTTTTGAGGAATTTCCGGCGAGTTTGAGATTTTCACGGAAAATCGTTGCGGACAATTCGGAAAATGAACAGAAATTCAGATTGGCCAATTTGAAGAGATTTTTGGCATTTTGTGTGAGTGATTTGGCAAATGGAAGTTGTTTGGGATTTTTCTGAATTCAATTTGGACCTCAACCGCATTTGTTTGTTCAGAAAATAGGATTCCGAAAAGAAATGAATTAAAATTCGGAATTGAAGGAAACTGCCGTTGTTGTTGTCCAAAACTTGTTGTTTGAGGGAAATTTTGTACAAGAAAGCAAGTAAGGGTCGAGTACTTTAGCATGGAGATTTTTGGGGACCAATTTGAGCTAAACAAAAGCAAATAGGACAATAATTTTTGGATTATAGAAAATTCTTTTAGTTTTCTTTATTTTTCTTCCTTATTTCTTTCCCCCCTTACTGCGCACGTTCCCTCCTTTGACTTCTCTCTCTCTTCGTCGAAGACGCACGCACGAACCCCCCTCACATCCGTGCCTCTCCTTTTCTCTCTCTCTTTTTACCCTTTTCTCTCTCGTGCGTTTTCCTTTCTCCAGCCGACAGCCTCTGCAGGATTAATTTTCTTTGGCTTTATTTCATTGACTTGAGTCAATGTTTATCCCCTCATTCGGCCGACATCCCCTAGCTGTCTTCCCTTTTCTTCATTTTCTCTGCTTTTCGCTGGTTCAACGGACGAAGCAGCTTCTTCATTTCTTCTTCAGTGAATATGTTGACCCAGCCACGAAGCCGCGCGTTCGTTCCTTCATCAACCCAGCGAAGCCACCGAAACCAGCGGCACCTCTCCGCCAGCGTCACCCCCGTTTCGTTAGAACTGAGCCGCAGCAGCTCCGCTCGCCAAGCCCATCAGCCACCGTTCCTCGATCTCTTGGCCGCTCCATTCAGCTGCTTGAAGGCCCCTCTTCATCAAATCAGCAAGATCAACAGCGCGGGAACAGAATCTCCAGCCAAGCTGCGGGCTTGCGTGGCCGATTTTGGGCCGTTCCGGGCCCTGGTTGGTGGACTCACCTTGGAGAGGATCGAGCTTTGTCGCGTGCTCGTCGATTTGATCCAAGCGGATCTTTAATCCAGTGAGTTTTGCTCACTAATGCCTTATTAGTTTGCTAATTATACTTAAAGGTTGATTAGTGTTAATTAAGTGTAATTAGGTGGTTAGATTAGAATGGATTAGCGATTATTAGTTGATTGTATTGCATATTAGTTAGGTGGTTAGTGTACTTAGATAGAGAATTGCCTATAGTATTTATTCGATGCTTCTTGGGATTTTTCCCGACCCTTATCGGGTGTTAATTAGGCAATTCAGGCCTAAATGGAATTTTTGGGAATTAAATATTAATTTTCGGAATTAATTATTTAATTATTTATTTTCCGAAAATTCAACTAGGATGGCTAGTGACCGGGATTTTATGCTGATGATCGTGGTGCAGTCCGTTTATTTAATTGAGCTTTATATTGTGCTAAATTGAATTTATTGTATTTATTTATTTATTTTTCGAAATTATTTATTTAATTATTTATTTTCTGGAAATTCAACCGGGATGGTCGGTGATCGGAATTTCGAGCTGATCGTCGTGGTGCAGTCCGTTTATTTATTTGAACTCCACATTGTGTTTAATTTAATTGATTGTGCAATTTAGGGAATTATTCCTTAATTGATTGAAATTGAGTGGAATTAAATGATTGATCGGTAGATGGCCGAGTTTGGTTCTCTAACCTTTATAATGCTTTGATGAGTTGTAAAGTGAAAAGAATTGTGAGAGTGAACTGAGAATTCTATTGGCTGAGACCGATCAAATACGAAGTATAGACAAGCATGGTTCGGTGATGAGGAATATCATTGTGCGAAAATGACGCTTTAAAGAATGCACATAGACTGTCTATGACTTGTGGCAAGCGTGGTTCGGTGATTAAGAATATCACTATGCGAAAACGGCGCCTTAAAGAATGCACGTAGACTACCTATGATTTGTGACAGGCGTGGTTCGGTGATGAAGGACATCACTGTGCGAAAACGGCGCCTTAAAGAACGCACGTAAACTGTCTATGATCTATGACGGGCGTGGTTCGGTGATGAAAAAAATCACTGTGCGAAAACGACGCCCAAGAGTATTAATGGAGCTCTGTGACTAAGTGTACTATTGGAGGTTATATGAGATGGAATGAATGACCTAGAAATGATTCGACTGACTTGTAATCGACTAGGTCGATTGATCGATGATTCGATCTGAGTGTGATTTAATGTGATTAATCATTGCTTTGATTTGATGTTGTGGATTGATTGATTGAGTGGAAATAACCGTGAGTGGTCTTGTTGGTGTGTAATCGACTAGCTCGATTTGATCGATGCTTCGATTAATGATGTGATTGCTTGGATATATATTTGATATGTGCTAATATGCAGGTGGAATCTGAGGCCAAGGTAAATCTTCTGACTCATGTTGTGCATAGGCAACCCTAAGGTGTATTAGTTTACTAATCAGGTTTTAGGGGGTAGAACTTGCTGAGACGTAATCTCATCCCGGTTGTGGGACAACATTTCAGGACCCTAATGAAGAACCTAAGAAGAAAGAACCCGAAGAGGAGTATCTGGAGGAGAACCCCGAGGATGATCCAGAGTAAGAACTTGATGAGGATTGAGACTTCACTCCTATTTGATGACCTTTGCTGTAGAATCTGTTTGAGTAGAAAACAACCTTTTTAGCATGGCTTGTATATGTACATATATGACTAAGTTGTTGTATATGTACATAAGGGTGTTGGTTTTCGGGTTCAAGTTTCTAGTCCTACTTGTATATCCCATTGCTTTATTGTCTGGGATTTTTATAACTGCTTCCGCATGTACTATTAAAAATGAAAGGGTCGGCGATATGTAGTCTTGGGATATCGCATTTTTAAAATCAACCAAAATTGAAGGATGGTCACATAACCGAGGGTCGGGGCGTGACACTTTTGATGTCGATCTCGAGGGTGAGACTCCTAGAGTTCTAACTGACCGCCAATCTATTGGACAGTCTACACTAAATGTTTGGACATCAAGGAGAGAAGTTTGGATGAGGAAGAATGATTGGGATGGCCGACTTGAACCCGAGGGGCATCGCCACCATCGTCACAAAAGGCGAGCCGACGAAGTTGACACGAGGACGAAAATGAAGATGATCCATCGGTAAGAGGCTCCCTCCACCAAGCTTACTTTACACATGATTGAAATTTCACCAAGGACTTAAATTACATCAAGAAAGTTTTTTAATTATGTTTTCCTCGTTTATATATGTAGAGGGACTTTCTACATCTGGATTTTCTATTTGATTAATTTTATGTGATTTTGTTAGCATAAAAAAGGAAGAGATTCATGACCCTAATTTAATTTTTATGATTAAAATTCTCACCTAAATATGTTATTGATTATTTGGAATTATAGATGTTGTATTTAAGCATTTTTTGGAGAGTTTCGAAAGGGTAAAACAGACCATCTTTGAGTACCATTTACTCAACAAAGCTACCGACCATTTGTCGAAGCAATTCCAGCATGCACGAATTTTTCCATCTGTGCTCCCATAATTGATGCATTATAAACGTGGGATCAGCTAACATTCGATTGAGTGCCGTCCAACACAAAGTTATTTTCTCATTTCTAATTTCTGATTCATAAGAAAACAATGTCATCTCCACATCATTCTTTCCAGCGGAACACAGAAAGGAAAAATAATCACAACTCCAGGGATGTTACAACTCCAGCAATGTTACCTTCTCAAATGGTACCTAACCAGAACTTCACATATTTTCAAATGCAAAACTTTCCCCCCATGCTCTGTCGTCTCTCTTGCGATTAGTTAGGCTCCATTAGAGCCTTCCACTAAGTACTTTTTTCAAGAGTTGACTTCAACTTTCCAACCATTGTTGGAACTTCTAAACCTGTGAAGAACATAAGTCATACTAGATCAGCATAAAAACGAACAACATAAGATATCAAACGGATACCTACCAACAGACTCTGCCTCTCAAACACAATAAGAACAATTCTCAATTAGGACTAGTCTACAGGACACGGCTACATTACACCGAGGGACAACAGCATCCCTTCCCAAAGTTCCTACAATAGATTGAAGCTCACTTTGCTTTGGAACAAGCTGCTACATATCTTAAAAACAAATAAGAGCACTAAATTCACGAAACTAGTAGTCAAAACGTTTAATTCCTTGAATTAAAAACAATGGGTTTGGTTTTTCTTGGAAGGAGGGGTCGGTCAAAAGCTGGATTCGGGAAGGCAAAAGCATAAACATCCGGTGGACGTCACACAGTGCGGTTTCTTCAGACTAAAGTGAAAAGGGACAAGCACTGGCGGTAGGAGATGATCTTGTTCAGGCAGTTGTCAATGGCTTTCGAAGCTCTAATGGCTTTCGAAGCTCTAAACTCTCAATCCGTGGCTAAGCCATTATTCATAACAAAGCAGTCCAAGGGAGCTCTACCACCCTCGCTCTCTGCCTCACCGTTATCATTCCCGCCGCAGCACTGCGATATCCCCATTGTAATTGCGCCACAGCCTTCGCTCGAGCACAAAGCAAAACTCACGACGTGTAAAAGAACGTTTGGAAGAAGGCGAGAGGATAGAGTACCACGGCTGCAAAGGAGAATCGCGACGCACGAGAGATTAATCGAGCTTCTTTAAAGTCATCGGAAAAAAGAGAGGAGGAAATACAGACGATGGAGACTTGAATAAGACTGAAACGTGTGATCCGAGACCTGATCTTCAACTATCCTGAGTTGCTTCTTTCCTGCCTTTTTTTCTATTAATTTTACAGACTTGGCGTTTACCAAGTGACGTGTCAAGTGCCCCCGTAATCGGCCTCGTCAACCGTCACCTCATTTCGTATACCATAAGGTAGTAAATTTTCAGTAGCTCTGGTCTCGTTAAAATAAAATTAGGTTGTTTGAGATTCAAATTGACTATCAAAAGTTCAAGAACTAATGATACATCATAAAACCAAAATACCTTTCTATCTAACTTCTCAATCTTTTATCTGAGCAAAACGTGACATGCAGATTATCTTATTTAGTAAAACTAACAGATGGACAATCTTTATACATTATCCGATTCACTCCACTCATAAAAAAAAAAAAAAAAAACTATTGAATCAGTTTTCCAAGAATATGGCATTATCAGAGTCATGGAAGATATCGATCAAATACATCCTCACAAGCAAGCTAGCCCTCTCATATTTTCATGTTGATTAGGCAAAAAAAATAAAAAATACTTATATTCATGCTGAAAATTTTCGGATTTATGAGCTGAGCAAGAATTAAGTCAATGCATCGAAATCCCACAAGGAAAATTCAAACCACTATCACCAAATTTAGGTCCGGTACATTGCTCTTCATAACTATCAGAAGGAAAGTAGAAACTATATATCATGCTTTTTGATTGATAATTTTAAGCCATCATTCATGCACCCAACAATTCTCTTGGCATGTCAGTAATTTGATGGTAAAGCTTGCATCAATACGGACTTCCATTTGGAATTTACCAAGTGGACATGTAACAAGTTATTCTAGAGCTAGCTCAATCTGGTTTGTAGATTCGGCACATTCCTTCATCTCTGGAATGATTACTCTTATTGAATATCATATGGGGTTGGAAAACAAGTATATACTTGTATATCACAAATCTACTTGAAAAATCATTATTCATTATGTAAGATATCAAGCATGAGATACTTGAACGGATGACATCAGGCATGTGCATCGAATATGGATTAGCATTTATGTACAATGAGAACTACATGCCACACGTGACAAAGTGCTACGTCATGGAAGTCACCTCTTAAACCTTGTCAGGATGAACTGTCAAATCCTTACATATTTTTTTGTACGTATGCTCTTCAAAAATTTGGATGTTGGTGAGATAGCCAGATTTACTCTTCTATTTTTTTTTTGTTGCTGTTGGGGGGGGACTGCGAAGGAAGAAAATCAAAGATGCTCAGAGATGGGGCGATTGGGAAATCAAATACGATCATGGAATTCTTCACGTTCAACAATTACGGAAATTCGAATTTGACGGTCAACGCGGGCGTCATTACAGCAACAAAACGAGTACCGAAGAGCCAAGAGTGGCGGCAACGGCAACAGCCACGAACTAACTCCCCCACCTACGCCGCGTCGCACCCAATCATTTCCCCCAAGAAGCCGACACGAACCCGTTTAGCCCCTCCGCCCGCTGACCGCTGACCGTCAAAGCCAAAAAGCGAAGAAAGCTAAGAAAGCAAAGAGAGAGAGGGAGAGAGGGAGAGAGGGAGAGATTGATCGCACGATCCGTTGGACCGGTGGACAATCTAACGGTGCGAAAGACGAGCTGGGAACGGCCCAGCCGGGGGGGGCTCTTCTCTCGCGACAGGGACAGTTTCGTTTTGGCCGCTCAACACGTGTCTGCCCGCGGGCTACCGCCGGTGGCAGCTAGAACGGCGCCCGCAGGAAGCCAAACGGAGAAAACAAACAAAAAACCAAGAGAAAAAGAGTCCCGCCTCCACCGTCGCCTGCCACAACCGATCAAAAACTCGACGGCGGAAGAGGCTGATTTTCCGCTGCTTTTTCCTATTCAAGGGAGCGGGAGCATCATCGATCGATCTATCATGACGGGAGGAGGCTGTGGTTTAAGGATCGCCGAAGCGCGCGCGCGATTCAATCAGTGGAGTAGCTTAAGATAAACATGATGAACACGACAATGATTTTTTTTTTTTTTTTTGGGATCTTTTTTTCATATATATACATATTATTCCAAAGGGATTAATCGAGGTGAATTTCGGTATATTGCAGGTTTTCATAGCTATCGAATTAGATATTTTTTCGTTATTATGTTTCAAGCTTACTTTCTGATTCTAGCTTTGGCTCTAAAGTGTTTAAACTGCTCACAAACAATTTTTCCAAAGATGGCTTTGATTGTGTGCATGTATGCGTGCTAGCTCCTGGAAGCAATGGATGAAATGGTTTGATGGAAATCGATCTAAATGATACGAATAGCAAATTGCTCAGAAATTACAGTGGAAGTACTGTGAATTATTTAAAGGTGCGATGCAGGGAATAAAGGAAATCAAAGCAAAGAACACTAAACTCAAAGGAATGAGCCGAAGAAAATTAACTGAAAACAAGATTACGAGGACATTAACATTGCTGGAATTGAAATTAATCACAGTTTGTGCAAATGATGCTCAAATGGAAACATTGACATCGACGTTACAACAATACTCAAAGGGAAATCAGCAGTAATTTTGGCAGGGTTCAAGCATAATTTCAACATATCTTTTTCCTCTGCATATCTTCTATTCATAACTCTTAAATTCCCTTTGATTATTACTAGGTCGATGGCCATTTCTTAACTTAACTTTTTTTTTTTTTTTGTATATCCATGATTTCTTAACTTAACTACTTTCATATATCCATAATTTATCAACTTAACTAAGCTTCTGATCCCTGAGCATATCTCTTACCATTTCCCCTTATTTTGAATTTAAATTAGGTTGAAGACTCTCTTTCTCAAATTTTGGTGGAATGGCCTCGTATGAGCATAAAAATGAGATTGAACTTGATATAGCTTGGCTGTGATTTATTCACCACCGATGTATAGTGACTTACTGTTATCCCAAAAGACAATTTAGTCACACAACCAAAGGAGACAAAGTAAACCGAAGCATCAAGGGAAAGAGAACTCTCTGCCATCAAAGGATGAAGCATCAAAATTCACAATATATGATCAGCATGTCGAACAAGAACATCCAGATCACTCTATGTGATCTCAGATTGATCAATGATGAAGACAAATTCGTCATTGTCATCTCTGAGGGAAAACGTCGAACTGGTGGTGATCATGAATGGTGAGGTGGTCTACAAATAGGAATTCCTGTCAATCGGCGAGCAATATAACATGAGCAATTTGAGATCACAATTTGAACCTCTCCACAAAAGACAAACACGGAAATATTGTATGATTGAGTCTCGATGAATCGACCGCGTCCTACCTTGGGGAGATCCGATCTGAACGGTTACCTGCTAATAAATGAAAGACACTCAAAAAGACTTGGAGAATCTCACGAAGACAAAGCTAAGGCGACAAATCAATTCAGCGATGAAATTGCTTGACGAAGATATTCAGCTGCAATTGGCTTCGCTCGGTTCCGCAACTCTCCTACACGCACCAGCACGAGAGAAGTTTCGATTGGTGGTGATGAGCGTCCGTTCTCTGCTCTGTCACGGCCACGGTTGCGGTGACCAGCAACGGAGATTTGACGGTGGCTGTCACTGATCGGAGAGGGTATAGACGATCGATTGATGGTGATGGAGCTGAAAGGAAGGGGCATCCTCAATCACATTCTTCATGTTGTGTATTTCACCAACTATTTATTTCCATGATTTAATGATTTATATTTTACAAAATAGCATAATCTTGACCACTTTGTAACAATATAATTCAAATCAGTCACATGACATCACGTATAATTTTTACCGTAGATATGATTATATAATTCTTTCATTTGTTTGAGATCACATATATCCTGACAAAATAAGCATGTAAAAGCATTTCAAATGATTTTTAATTACTAGAACATCATATAAATTTCTCAAAATTGGTAGCATTTAGTATTAAATGCTAGGACAAGACAAGAAGTTTAGCAAATAGTACTGTCATGTTTCCTACATGCAGATATTATCTTTACATTATTAAAATTCGAATATCAATTTCCTGTGTATAGACAGTGTTATGATATTTGCTAGCACATAAAGAATTTGAACCCGTTTAGAAGGTAAGACAATAATTAAAGAAGAATTCTTTTGAATTCATATTTAGAAGATAAGACGTTAATCGATAACCTATGAATCATCGTCATTATCTTAAATTATGATTTCGTTCATCTATTTCGTTCATCTATAGTTATGTATGAGCTTAACATATTCTACATATATGCATGGGGTGTCTATATAATTGTTTCTTTTTGGCAAAATTTTGAGATGGAAATGCTCGTTGGATTTGCTTAATTTATAATACAAATAACAAATTCTTTTTGGAACGGATCTTTAATCAAATGATTATTTAACAAGAGGAAAAAAAAAAGAAACTAAGGCAAGAAACCAGCCCAAATATAGAAAGGGAGCAATTTTATCCGCCCGCCCATCGGGCCACAAAAGGAAAAAAAAAATAAAAATAAGACACACTCGCAACCCTCATACACACAGATACCATCAATCACTCACACACATTCACACAAAACCCTAATATAAATAACTTGAAAATGACTCCGAATCTTTTCGCAAAACCTCTGCTTTACCTCCCGCAGCACCCCCATGCTGAAGACACATGAGTCAGGCATGATGCCCCTCTTCTAATTTATTGAGTCTCTCCCTCCACGCTCATATTCGAGTTTCCTGCATAAATCCTCCCATCCTCTGCTCCCATAGTACAGTGGCTCATCCCAATGCTCAATGAGTGAAGCTGCATTCATTAATCCATTCCTTTCAATCTCAAGCTTCAAAGCATCGTCTAGTTGATGGCGTTCATCATGTTGCATAAGATATCCCAACTTTTTCACGGTTGCACCCCCTACTCTTATATCAAGGTTAAAGCGTAGATACCTCTCTTCAAATTGATCAAAGTCCACTGCTCCCCCCAATAATCCCCACAGCACATTTGGTGTGAAAAATTGAAACCACAAGGAATCCGTATCAAATGAACTGAGAGTTCCCGATAGTTCATTCCGCCTTTGGCCGTTAACACTCGGTACGATGTCGAAAGATACTTCCTTTTTTTCATCTTCTACACTAAAGACAACACAGAGATATAATCCTTCGAACTTTTTGTACAAGTCTTGTGAAGCCATGAAAGATATAGTACCATCTTCAACAAGGACGAACCCCTTTGGCATCTCTCTTTCGAGGCTAAAAGTCCGAAAATGAAGCCAAGGCTGGGAATAGCGATGCTTCTGTTATGTAGGTAAATCGTTAGAAGTATCCAAGTTCATAATTACTTCAAGAAGAAGATTTTGATTTGTGCATATTCCTAGTAATTCAACTAAAGCTAGAGTTTTGTAATAATTAAACATATTGATCCTTGCTTATGTTGGAAATCATTCCCTTGCAAGTGCTGGCCAACCCTAACATTTAGATTGAATGACCCTAAACATAGCTCATACAATACGAGTGCACTCTATAGGAAGTGAAATATTGATGAAAAATAGAGCAGCCCATCCAAGAAATTAATCGCCCTCGTCAGACCACATTGTGTAATGTTCATTGTCATGAGTTCACTTTAAACATCGCCGATTCTTCTGTACGAACTATCCTATTTGAACTCCAACTTACTTGCGACAAACTTAACATTATTAAAATAAATTAAAGAAAATACTTCTACTTGCACTCATACTAACGGAAAATTGGAAAGGAAAATCCAATGCATGCCCTCTCGACAAACCAGCCTCATCCAACCGCTTGCACCTTTTATGTCTGCTCTAACTTCATATAAAAGGAGAAATCTCAAATCAGATATTCTCTATCAATAAAATTAAATCAAACTGTCCAAGCAATCCGCATGTGGCTAGCAAGGCATGTAGTGCGACGGTCCCCTATCATAATAGCAACAAACACCAAAGAGTGAAAAAGGTCTCATGTTGAATTATTGAATTATTATTGTTGTGTAGTTTTATCTTAGTCCGAAGAGTTGATCTAGTACTATTATTGGTGTCGGTTGTTATGATCAACTGTAACATCAAGAATCACATGTCCATTTGTTCGTTAGATTTTCTAAGATTTCAACCGTATTTTTCAATACAGGAATTACGAACATCGGGTCTTCGTCATTGCATCAAGTTAAGATTTTGTTAAGCTTTATACACGTG